>CM042867.1:2145298-2330298 GCA_023658055.1 Thaleichthys pacificus
ACATTTACTATTCCTCTGGGATCCATTCCCCCTGCACGTGTGTATAAAGGGAATTTGCAGGCAGCAAAGTGAACATGTTATATCGGTCATTTGCTTTGCAAAGAGATCTTCCTCCAAACTGCATTTTAAACGCTAAGGTGTTCTCCATTACTCTGCCGAGATAAACATTTAAATGCCCTTTAATTAGAGTGTCCTTCCTAACTGTCGATAGGCCAGGCCTAACCACTCAGAGACTTAATGACTCTTAATTGAAATGGTGGAAAGGGAAACAGTCATCAGTGAGCACACAAACACAGGTGGGAAGGGTTAGCCACCTGACTGTTCACATCATCAGGTCAAATATTGTTCTTAATAAATATGAAGAGCGTATCTGTGCGGTGGTGTAGCGATCAGACTGGCGGAGCAGTGTTTTAGTGGTATCCCATCATGCTGTGGTAAGTGTCAGGGTGGTAGATCATCAACATGTCTAGGGATATTGACTTGATCTTTTCATATTGTCATGGAGGTATCTAGTCAGAAGGGCAAGCTCACACCATAACCAAACATCTGTCTCAATAGCTTCTCCCAGGACTAATGCATGGCTATGCATACTATTGTTTAGTGTGAAAACATTACTCCATAATACCCCATCATTCGTAGAGATACGACCTTGTGAAAATAGCGTGAACTGTTTTAAGACACAGTACAGAACAGTACATTTATATTTGAGACATTTACACAAAACCTCAGGCAGCTAAAAACATACAGGCGAGAGACCAGTCGTGTATTTAACAAGGTTAGCAGAGTAACTGGACTTTACGTGTAATTCACAGGTGCTCACGCACGTGCTTCTTTTTCTTCACTACATCTTGACATTCTTCTTAAGTCGAGTTCAGAGTAACACGAGAAGTTAAACTGAGGTCTGGAGTGCTCGGATGTAACCAGTGTAGGAAAAGGACGAGCAATTAAAAAAAAACTTTCCAATGAAACTTAATGTCCCCTTTCTCCTGTACGGTGTCTCAAGCTTGGCTGAAACTTTCTGTCCTAATTATCCATTTCAGCCTGTCTGTTTCACATCTCCTGCAGTCCCTCATTATCTCCCTGGCCTCCTCGCAGCCTGTTCAGTGTTACATTAGTAAAATAGAGCTTTGATTTGTCCTCAACAGCACAGACACCCAGGAGAGGAGAGAGAGGGAGAGAGGGAGAGAGGAGGGAAACGAGGAAAACTTATTTGTAGACGGTGTTGACTGTGTTGATGGCATGTTTCATCTTCTGGAGAACTGCATCCAGAGGTGAAGCCAGAGAACGTTTGACGTGTCATCGCCAAACAGGAATTGAAAAAGGAGACCCTTTCGGAAAACACGTTACAGAACGATTGTATTTACGTAGACGAATGTGTGAATGTTTTTCACGTGTGTCTCGACCCAAGAAGGAACTTTCAAATATTCAAATTGTTCCCGTGCACGGGCTTTTCCTGAGCACACGTGTTCTGTTGCTACGTTGGGCTTATTAAAGTAGAGCTGTACCTTCCAGCCCATAATTCAGCTCCAAAATGACAGCAATAAGAAGCTGATCATGTCGGGTCATTCTGCGAGAGAGCAGCTAGTCCTTCAGCCTCGCTTAATTAAAGCCGCACAGCCCTCCTTCATCTTTGCATATTCCGTGGCTGGGACATTGATACTCATTATTTCTTAAGTCCAAACACCAAGACTGTGTCAAGAATGCATCCATCACAGGCAACCCGCTCAGAGTCAGCAGAAAAAAAACACAAATCGTCCTGTCAGCAAATTTGGCAATTTGCAATTTTCAACCAGGGGGGTTCTGACATGTTTTCATTGCTGAAGATGACTTTCAAATGCAGAGATGATGAGGAGGGTGGCTTGTTAGTCCACTCTCCCGGCCTCTGCTCTAATGACAGTAATTAACAGGGCCGCATTAGAGAGGGGGACCCAGGAAGGGGCAGGCTGTTCATTTGCATGGCGGCAGTGCAGAAGACTGGCGCTGTGAAGCGAGAGGATTGCCCTCAGTGCAGCTCCGCCTGCTTGGCAAGTCCTCCTCTTCTTAACAGCACCAGGGCCTATTCTCCCATTCATTATGTGCATAAAGCTTGAGTTATCCTCTCCTTGGTGAGGGGATGAATGTTATTAAAGGTATAGCCGTCTGACAGAGCTCTAATGAAAAATAGGATGTTTCTGAAGGTTATGTTACCAGCCAGCTCAGAAATGCCTTCTTCATTTCTCCCTCCCTATACCGAGGCTCAGGGCAGTGTAATTCCCACCTCCTGATAGATCTCTTCTCTTAAAGTTTTTGTGGCTCTGTGTACAGGAGCCTCATCATAAAGAGACCTTTATTATCCCTGCCTCTCTGCTGTAGATGCTCAGTAAAGGGCGAGAGTGGAGTTCTTGGCACATCACAAAATAAAAAGGAAAAAGAAATATGAGGATTGTGATGGTGACCACGTGTGTGTTGGGGAGGATTTTTTTTTTTAAATTTGTGTTGGTGGTGGACCCACTGTAGCTGCAAACTAATATTAGAGTTCACTTAACTTGAGTGTATTATCATTGCTTTACCATACCGTACATTGTCATCTAACCTTTTTTCTGAAGGTCCCGAGAATACCTTGGTTCTGACATGATCAAGACTTTAGAAACAGCAGGATATTTGCAGCATGCAATCCGTACCCGGATGACGCAAGCTTGCGTGAGAGAGTGGGACAGACACCCATGCTCAGCACCAGGATCGGATTCCACGCTTCTTTAGGCCCAGTCAGAGGTCACAGGTCAGGGAGAAGACGACCACACCCACCTACGCTGACACTCTCCAGCCTCGGCCAATAAACCGCCCCCCCCCCCCCCCCCCCCCCCCCCCCCCGCCGCTCTGGTCCCGCCCCCTGGAGGTCCCAGGCCAGGACTGGGTAGGGTGCATTTCAGTGGAATACTCAACAGCTCATTTGCCATTATACCGTTGCTAGATGCATGGAAAAATTCCCCAAACTGTTTTCAGATATGTTGTTGAACCTGACATGTTTTAGGCAGGGGAGTGTGGGTTCTGCCCCTCCTTCCTGCTTTCTCTGAAGAGTTTGGCGCATGTGTGATGCATTACAAACGACACGCGTGGATGTGCTCGACGGAAAAGATGGTGCGCGGTTGGGGTTTGCATAATTTGCAACAAGGACATACTGCATACGTTCCCATTGCGTTCCCCTATGAAGTATTGATTTTGTATCCCAGCCAATGTTGAGGATGTGTTAGGGCAACACATGCCCTCTGTATTTTCCTGTCTTGACTGATCAAACTAAAAATGGAGCATGAACAGCACATCAAAACAGAACCTCAGCTGGAAGAGATTACACTGGCTCGGTTGCCTGGGTTAGGAACGTCTCGAGTCAGGGAAGAATGTGTTAACCTGAAAGGGCAGGGACGCCCAGGTAATGGAATCTATCATTGCTTACTGACCAGTCTTCAGAAGGAAAGCCAATAGTTAAACAACAGAAAAGCATGCCTTGTAGCTCACTTCTAGTCGGAATAAGACGACGCGAGAGGTGTTCAGCTGCCGTCTCGTCGCTCACTTCGTTTGTAAATACGTCAGGATCTGCCTGGCTCTGTGCTGCACGTTGACTCTGTCTGGCTCTGTGCTGCACGTTGACTGAGGTTGCAGCGTTGCTAGGCGCATGTAGCCGTCACAAACCGCCTTGTCTGCTGTTCTGTCTAATAAGCAACAGCCCCTAAACACAGCTGTTTCAGGGTCAGCGGGAGAGACCTCCAGGCCTGGTCGCCACCTCTCACTGGGCATAAATCACTGCCAACATCAGAGAGCCAAACCCTCGGGGTACGTGGGTGTCCCCCTGGCTAAAAGACATGAGTTACTAGCTGATAGTCGTGACGCGTCACTTTAATGGTGAGTCTATGGAACCTGAATATAACCCTGTTTGGTGTTGCCACCCAAGCAGATTAGTCTAAGAAGCCTTTGGAATATATTGTTCTGTTTGAAAACAGAATCCATTAACACTGTTGTGGGTCCACTAAGAGCTGGTGTCAAAAATGAGCGACTGGCCCCTTCTGACACTAATCCTGTTTGTTCTGTTCTTTACCGTGGACTGAAACCAAAAGGCAGGTACCTGTTGAAGACATGATGTTAAGAGGCAGGTTAATTTGATTTACACGTGAGGTTGTGACTGTGTATCTGGGGTACCTGTGGAGCGTTACCAAACAAGCCGCACGCCCTGTCTGTCCTCTGGCAGCCTGGTTTGTTAGAGTTGTTTTTGTAGCTGAAACTCTTCTTGTCAGATTATGCCACATTTCCATTTGACTTTCATAAGCTGTTTACGCTTCAGAAATTGTGGCAATAGATTCTCTCTGGTGCAAAGGCTTTTACATATGTTGTGTTTCTGAAGATGGTGGTCTCAGTTATAGCAATCATTTTCAGAACCAATCCCAACAGGGTGTGTTAGGGTTTTCCATGTTGTGCTTTTGTTAGTTTGTCTGTGGTTTAGGATTTAAGAACAGAATGAAAATGCAAAAAGAAAAAAAATATAGATTTATTTTTTTGAGCGGTGTTATAGATTTGCTTTCAGTGTTTCCCATACAGTATATCCAGAAAGAAAATGTTTGTGTACCTTTTTAAAAAAATATATAAAGTGAATGCAGTCAGTCCCGACAGTTTGGAGGGGCCACACAATTGGAGTAATGCGTCGGTCGTGTTTCATACAAAGCCCCTTAATAATGTGTTTAATGTGGGCAATATTGCTTCCACATGGGCTCTTATTAGTGTGGCTTGGTGGGTCTCAGGATCAGTGGCGGTCTCCTTAAGAGATGAGCTCTCTGGGGAGGAGCAAACAAGTGCATGTGAAAAAACCCTGCATGAGTCCTGTTCAAAGGCACAGACGACTTCTGACTGGATTAACATTTATTGACCATTTAAGCTGCTTTTTCTTCTTCTTCTCCTCTTTTTTTTTTTTTTTTTTTTGCTCCAGGACAAAGATTCAAACTTAATTGCGATGGTTGTTCCACCAACTGATCACCAATGTTCCAACAAAAGCCTCACTAATGGGCGCTTCATTAAGGATTAGAAAGTCTCTATTACAAAACAAATTAAGCATGCTCTGATCTTAACCTATAGGTCGAACAGCATTACAGCCAAGTTTAAGCTGTTAGATGGCTGAAAAACTTATTACGGGTAAGCGCTGAGATAGCACTTTGGTATTGATTTTACGATAGCTAGGTATGATGATTTATGGAGTGCTTGTGTCAGTATAACAAGCTGAAGGACACACAATATCATCTCCAACATCATTAAAATTCAGAAGTCTCCAGAGCTAGCTCATCAAGTCCTCTTCACTACCTTGGAATTTCCTACAGATAGATCCATACAGACAGAAATATAGAGACAGAAATGTAGAGTCAGAAATTTAGAGATAGAAATATATATAGAGAGAAATATAGAGACAGAAAAATAGAGGCTACAGAAGAAAGTAATATCATACTTATCGTCGAAAATATTTTCTGCTTTTCTGTCAGCAGTTGTATTAACAAGCGAAGCAAGATTTGGAAATATAATATACCATATTTGTAGAATTTTCTTTATATTTGTTTTCATGTAAACGGTTTTATGTTCAGTCTTTAGTGTGGGTCTGTTGAATTATTTTAAGAGCAATGCAGTTCAAAGGTCTTTCCTGTACAGGCTTCAGACTGGGGTCCGTGTCTGTGGTCTAGACGGAGACGGCAGATTCGGTGGTACACTAGAGCCCCCTGTGGGTACTGTGGGAAAATGCCGTCTCCATCACTACGCCTACATCCTCCCATGGCTGAGGGGAAAACACACTCAACTACACTTGTATACATTTCCAGATTTGGTTTTATTTGTTAATAGTTCTTTTTTGGGGGGGATTTAATTTTTTTCATTGTTTTAATTACATTTTATCAATTGATTAATATATAAAATTATATGTCTGGTTATCTTATTTTTAGAAAATGATCTTAAAGAGTTTAACTACTGAATGTGTCATTGAACATAGTTGTAAACTAAAGTTACTGAAAATCATACACAACTGTACTATTGTAGAATATTTTAGAAGAAAACCCTTTGATTTGACTTTTGAACATGTGTTTGCCCTGTCCAGTTCTTATTGATGACAATTAGGTCAAACACAACAATATCTAATCAATATAAACGTATTGTCTTGATAGGGCAGTAAAACATGAATGGAACTGCAGCATAAAACACCTCATCTTATCCATTGAGGGATAATTTCCGAACAACTCTAATGAGTTTCTCAGAGGGTACCGTGTCAGGGAGGGCTGTCCAAGGATCTGCCTGTAGGAAGGAAATAAACACCTGGGCCTCTCTCTCTCTCTCTCTCTCTCTCTCTCTCTCTCTCTCTCTCTCTCTCTCTCTCTCTCTCTCTCTCTCTCTCTCTCTCTCTGTCTCTCTCTCTCTCTCTCTCTCTATCCCTCTCTCCCTCTCTCTCTCTCTCTCTCTCTCTCTCTCTCTCTCTATCCCTCTCTCCCTCTCTCTCTCTCTCTCTCTCTCTCTCTCTATCCCTCTCTCCCTCTCCCTCTCTCTCTCTATCTCTATCTCTGTCTCTCTATCTCTTTTTCTCTCTCTCTCTATCCCTCTCTCTGTCTCTCTCTCCCTCTCTCTCTCTCTCTCTCTCTCTATCCCTCTCTCTCTCTCTATCTCTCTCTCTCTCTCTCTCTCTCTCTCTCTCTATCCCTCTCTCTGTCTCTCTCTCCCTCTCTCTCTCTCTCTCTCTCTCTCTCTCTCTCTCTATCCCTCTCTCTCTATCCCTCTCTCTGTCTCTCTCTCCCTCTCTATCCCTCTCTCTCTATCCCTCTCTCTGTCTCTCTCTCCCTCTCTCTCTCTCTCTCTCTCCCTCTCTCCCTCTCTCTCTTGGATTCCTCTGGATCCAGCCCTCCTGGATCCCAGACTCTCTCCATCATCTCCTCCAGCCGTGAGGTCGGAGCGGCGGGGCAGGGCGTGTGGCTGGACACGCTGGGCGCTGGCAGCAGCCTCCGTCTGCCAGCGAGTGATGCGAGAGGGGCGAGCGAGCCCACCCCTCCACACCCCTCCTCCACCCCCCGCCTCCACACCCCTCCTCCACCCCTCCAGGAAGAGACGGGCCAGAGACTGAGGCAGCGTTCCTGCTGTGACTTGGCGCACCCCACTGGACAGCTGGAGACTCGGGGAGCGGAGACGCTGCCAAACAAGGCTGATGGGGCGGTGGGGGTGGCGGGTGGGGGCGCCGGGGGGGGGGGGGGGGGGGGTGAGGGGGGATGAGGGGTGGAAGGCTGGACGAGGCCCGGGGTGGCTCCCATACCTGCAGCTGATCACCAGCACATCATGTGTAATTATCTACACTTATATGCCTGTGAAATAAAATGGGGAATCTGACACACACACACACACAGAGACTCACACACACACACACACACACACACACACAGAGACTCACAGTCGTGTTCAAGAAGCTTTCTATATTCATGACCTTTATGTTTGTCACTGCATTTTGCTAATCTGAAATGAGAATGAACAATATTCAGGACTTCAGTTCTGTTGTGGTTTAGCTCTGTTTGCGTTGGAAATAAACCATTATGAACATTATGTAAATAAACAACAGCTGTCAGATTCTTGCACTAAAATAACAACCATTACCCTACTAATTGATGAACCAGCCTGGAATAAAGGATAAAAATGGAATCCCATTAAAAGCTGTATCATGATATCAAAGTGATAGAAGAATTTAAAAACGAAAATAAGTTAAAAAAAAAAAGATAAGTAGTGAATGAAGAGTGCACATTTCCCCTTGTCTAGCAACATATCAGATTTTTGTGTACTACGTTTATTGTGAAGGATGACATCTGCATATGCAGATTAAAGTGCTGCAATCTACGCAATCTTCATCCTGACGTTAGGGTTAGGGTTAGTGTGACGCTGTGGCACTGCAGGGATGTGACTACCACACCGTCACTGCGCTGGCTCCATTCTGCTGCTAAGAAATAACACCACATTAATATTCGGAATATTGAGCTAAGCCCACTTAAATGTGTCTGTGGCCTATTTTCTCCTCCTCATTCTCAATCTCACTGCTAAATCTTGATTCATCAGCTAGCGAGCCCTATTATGGAGCCCTGACAGCAGGTTCTGCCTCGGTGATAAATGACAGTGTTCAGGCCAGATTTAAAACGTGAGGCTCAAGTGCCAATTATCTATGCAGACCTGGTTAATAACGAGATCTCTCGTTAAATATCTGATCTCAGCATGAGCATCATTTGTCAAGAAGGGTCCTGTTTACCTCCGAGACAAGAGGTTCCGAGACCTCCCCTGCCAAACACGTGTAAAACCTGGATCTTTGTTCCTTTAATAACCTTTTATTAGTGAGCTGACATCATGATTAAGTTCAGCCCAAACACACACACAAAGAGGTGGACAATTACGCTCACCTCCACTGCGGCAGATCACGGTCAGCGAGAATAATGAATATTGAGCCGGGGTTTGATGCATTCTGCGTGGAAAGCCCAATTTGCTGGCAGCACCTGGAGCACTGCCACCATCGGGCTCTTTCCTGAGGTGATGATAGATACTCATGGGCACTGATTTTCCTCCTATTCTGATTTGTAAAGATGATAAGTGCTCTGACCTTAATCTCATCATTGCAGCTCATTAAAGCCGGAATTTTTTGTTTTTTTCCCCCCACCGTCGTTGAACGTGTGTGGTGCTTTACTCTGTCCCACTTTCCCAGCGTCTCCGCGGCCAGGAGCAGGGAGAGATCTGGGTCTGTGTTGGGCTGTTCTCTCCTGCCAGGAGCAGGGAGAGATCTGGGTCTGTGTCGGGCTGTTCTCTCCGGCCAGGAGCAGGGAGAGATCTGGGTCTGTGTTGGGCTGTTCTCTCCGGCCAGGAGCAGGGAGAGATCTGGGTCTGTGTCGGGCTGTTCTCTCCGGCCAGGAGCAAGGAGAGATCTGGGTCTGTGTCGGGCTGTTCTCTCCGGCCAGGAGCAGGGAGAGATCTGGGTCTGTGTTGGGCTGTTCTCTCCGGCCAGGAGCAGGGAGAGATCTGGGTCTGTGTTGGGCTGTTCTCTCCAGCCAGGAGCAGGGAGAGATCTGGGTCTGTGTTGGGCTGTTTCCTCCGCTTCTCCCAGGTCCCAAGGTCTCAGATTAATAAACACTGTGTGGGCAGGAGGTGCAGGAGGCCGGGGGAGGTGAGATGCCCCCTGGCCTGCCCGAGCCCCAGCCGTGCCAGCCTCACCACCCTGTCTGTACACACCCGGCTGGCTCTCTCACTCTCTGGATGACCTGCTGGAAAACGGTTTGAGAGAAAAATCACAAGTTTGTCCAGACTCGGCTCTTTGCCTGTTGTCAGGGAACGCCTCCAGCTCACGCAGCACGTCGAGCGATAAGGCTGCGGATAATTATTCCAGGTAACATTCGGAACATTCCTTTTAACCTTTGTTGTCTGGGTTTTCGAAATAACAATGATTCGTTGAAATAAATAATGAACGGTTGGTGTGGTATTCCTGCCAGGATACAAAGTCAGTAGGAAGCCAGGTGGAGAGCCCAGATCTACCCAGCATCCCCACTTCCTGTCTCCTCACAGGACGTAGGACTGTCTAGGCAGCATCTGCCCGGGCAAATAAAGCCCCCAATTCCTCTTCATGTAGAGGAGATCATTAGCATAATATCCCTCTCTGTAAGGTGAAAACAGAATAATAATTGGCTTGCCCTTTTCTCTCTGTGTGTTGTAAAACAGTTAGGAATTAATTTGAGGATAACTGTGCAATTAATTCGAAATGCTAAAGAGGGTGTGGGAGCTGCGATTCGAAGGAGGGACGAATACCTACAGCCAGAGGTCACGGAGAAAAGACTTTGTGTTATTGTCCACGGTCTTGGCTAGTTCTACAGAGCAGGGAGGTAGAATGTGCTAATGCGCTTACAGGCCATGCTGTTGTTCTCAGCCCCGAACCCGTACTGCTGTCCTTGCGTTCACATCAAGGTTGGGGAGAGGATGGTTGTTCCTGCCACACATGTACTGCATGAAGCAATGAGCGCCGCCGCAGAACTCCTCACCTCTGTCTGTCGAAAGTGTGAGTTATCGTGTTGTTGTGAATGGGTTCTGTGGTGACTAGGATGCACGAGGCATCTCCAAGCCTCATTATACAGACCTGCAAATTACACATGCATCCCCATTATAGCTAATGAGCAGCTCTGTAATCAGGGGCTGACTAGATTCCGGGCCGTTCTCTGGACGAATCTTAAGCACTGCGTTCAGACCGGCGGAACCCACGCCAGGTTCCTTCGACATCTGTCAGTAACAGCTTCAGCATGTACATACTGACTGCACATTCAGAGGGCTGGGGGGGATGTCCAAGACATTCTCCTTTGTCTGTCAGTGTCAGGCTAACAGACAGTTGGGCTCGACGGCTACTGTATGGGCTTCGCCCGAATGTGGGTTTTAGTGTTTTTGACCCTGGGAAAGTATCTAAAGTGTGTGAGGAACCCTCGTGCCTGTTTACATTTACATGTAGTCATTTAGCAGACGCTCTTATCCAGAGCGACTTACAGTAAGTACAGTGACATTCTCCCCGAGGCAAGTAGGGTGAAGTGCCTTGCCCAAGGACACAACGTCATTTTGCAGAGCCGGGAATCGAACCGGTAACCTTCAGATTACTAGCCCGACTCCCTAACCGCTCAGCCACCTGACTCCCTGTTTGCGTCTCATGCATATGAGTGCGTTCCTGTTGTCTCTCCGTCCTGGAGCCGGTCTTATTAGCAGAAGGGTTGAGCCTCGTCCTCATTCCCAAACCCAGGCTCTGTGGAGGCAGACTCAGCCTAGCAGTGAGTCCCAATTACACCTAATGATGGAGGCAGGATGGAGCGCATGCAGATTGGGCAGCAGTTCCTTTGTCACGCCAGGCAGTACCTATGATCATTCATCACGGCCGTCGCATCCTGCTCTCCTCCCAGAGCAGAGACGGCGCATCCCAGTGCATCATCCGTGCTGTTATTTGTGTTTAACTGCCAGGAAAAGGAAAATAAAAAGCCAGTTAAGGCATTGGGGGACGGGGGGGACGGGGGGGGACGGGGGCGGCGTTTCCTGTCCCGAACCTGCGAATCTCCGCCGTCACAAAAAGGAAACGGCGTGTGATATCCGATCCCCACAGATAGATCCATCCGGAAGGTTCCACCCCTGTGCCATGCCATAGCCCCAGCCTCCTCAGCCCCGGTCTTTACTTCCTTTTGCTGCAATCAATGTTGGCTTTGAAATCCAAATGGGATGACTGGAAGGTGTGTGTATTACACGAGGAGAGGCGGGTAGGGGGGGGGGGGGGGATTAGTGTGAGATTTGGGGGCGAGCGGCGTGAGGGTGTGTTCTGAAGCAGCCGAGGGAGGAGAGGGCGCTTGTCAGTGGCTTTCTCCTAATCCCGGCCTGATCTCAGTGTTTGATCCACAGCGTGGTGCTGAGACAGCACGAGCGAGCAGCTATTGTTGTAATTTAAAGTCAATATGGTACTCATGATCCCTCTCCTCAGGCCGAGGGAACATCCACCCGGCGCCGTGTGCACACAGGCGTCTCTGCCGCTCACAGGCAAGCCTCCGCTTCTCCAGAACTGCTTCCTCCTGGAAGAGATCTTTCTAGAAGGAAATGCGAGGTCTCACGCGCTTTCTTTTTTTGGCCGTTTTTTTTTCTTTGGGTTCCCAAGGCGGACGGACGCCAAGTCCGTTATTATTTTGGGTTTGTTCCTCTGTGTTGGTGTCTGGTCTGTTTCCTGAATGTTTACGTTTCATTGCTTTGCTCCTTGCGGTGTCAAGGTTCATTTTCTGTGATGAAAGGTGAGATGGAGTCAGACAGGATCCCTTTTGGCCATTAATTCTGTCCAACACGCTGTAAAACTTCATATTGCTGGAGCCATTCGGAAAAAAAACACCCCCCCCCCCGCCCTGAAAAAAAAACGATTCAGTACAGTACCGTGTGTGGCTTCCTACTCCTCTCCACCAGCACCACGTGTCATCGGTATCGGTCTATTGTTCAAGCTTCCTTAGTGACTCGAGGTACTGAAAAACAAACCCATGATGACATCAATACCTGTGATGGTTCGTTCAGAATCACTTTAACCGAGCTAAGAGGAGGGCTCGGAGCCTGAGCCACAAATCCCCCTCTGTGTTATTAAACTGAGGCGATCTAGGCTATTTATCCAGGTTGAATGACATGAGATAGAAAGGACTGGCTCAAGGGCCCATTAAATCCATACACATGTCATGATCTGCGACGTCGCACACTAAAACTTTCAACAAAACACATAGCTGACAAACATTCTGACACGGCTGTAAATTTGATAGCCGGGGGTCAGTGAACTCTCTCTAGATAGGGGTGAAATGTCAAAAATGGATTCCTTTAGTCGACGCAATATCTTTTGACACAGCTTGAACCCTCAGACTGTATGTAATAGCCCTGTGTTATTAGTACGTAACTTGCTGTTATTCTTTACTGGGGAACAAGATGGGATGGTCATGTTCTGAAACTTCCAAGAAGACTTATGTCCGTCTTAAATGAGAGAAGCTACAGTCAGAACAAATTTATCCAGCCTTAAAACTCAAGGCTTTGTGTCTCCGGCATGTTGGTTGACCATGTGACATCATGAATAGTGTATGTATGGGGCAGAGCCTCTACCCTAAGGGTACATATCACGTAGGCTGAGGCCTTACTGCGGGGGCCCAGGTTCGATTCCGGCCCGGGCCATTTCCTACATGTCCTCCCCTCTCTCCCTCTCTCTCCCTCTCTCTCCCCTACATTTCCTGTCTCTATGAAACAGAAATGCCAAAATTATTTGTGAAAAGAACACCACACGCTCATCTAGTTAGCATGGCAACTTTAGAAAACGACTGACTCGGTGATCACTGCCTTCGTTTTCGATAAATGTCTTTCACATCATCACATTCGTAATTGCATCACGGCGCTTCACGGCACCTCAGAAGGCTTGTTTTCACTCTGAAGAGACTCTATGGAGAGGGAGACTCCTGTTTTTATGTATGCCAGTGGCCCACTTATAACTTAAATGACTAGTTTAGTTAACCTTTCTGTTCAAGTCTAACATATCGTTATGGCAGCAACAGTGCACTGCATAATTTCCATGGCATTAGCATCAGTCATGTTCCCCTCCTCTGCTATAAATACACCTGACAGCACAACTCCACCGCTAGTCTTCTTTTGTAGGAGTGTGTGCAGGTCTTCAGAGGTGAGGCACTTTGATAGTACAGCTCATGAAATATTTGCTGACTTCTATCACCTAGGGGACTGCTGTTCTGATGGAGCCACTGATATGTGCCCCTATTAGTCTCTAAGGAGTTTCTTCTAGCCCACTTTCACCCGAGCAGTGCCAATTAAGCAGCCGAATTATGTATAATAGTTGGAGTCACTTGCATTTCCGAGCGCAGGAACTCATAGGAAAGGATGACAGAGGGATACTGTTGAATAATTAGAGTGAATTTTCAGAGCCCTAGAAACTCAATCATGTCCTGCCACACGCTAACTATTTTTAACCTAATCTTTCCCCTCCCAGCTCTCTCTCTCTCTCGCTTTCTCTCTCTCTCGCTCTTCTCCGAGGTTCTTGGCTCTTTCTAAAGGAATATCATCCCACGTGTTCTCTGTCTCCCGCTGCCTCGGCTCTACCTGAAGGGACTGGCTCGTGAATTCCCACGCAGCACAGGCGACGAGGGGTGGAGAGACCGAGGTTTTTAAGAAAAAGCCAGATTCCTTGCGTACTGCGCTGAAGATCGCTGGAGATCAAGGGGTTGTGGGAAAATTCAAAACATAACAACATGCCACTTTCCATCGTGACATGTGCTAAGACCTAATTTTCACGGCGGGCATGCACAATGCGTGGACTGCAGTCACGTTTACGACCCGGTGGTGTGCTTGTGCTAATTACATCACACTTGGTTTGCCAGCCGTATACAGCCTATATATAGAGTAAACCTTCCAGAGGCTTCTTAAGGAGCTCCATTGGTGTCTCTGTGGATCTGCATGCCACTACTGCTCCTCTCATCCTCCAAGACACTTCCCTTAGTCATCAGTATTCTAATGACTCGCACCACAGCCATCCCCCCGTGGTTCTTTTTAGAGATAGAAAGATTGATGAGACGCTCATATCGTCCTTAACCACCAACTAATTAACTAATTAGGACGTCCAAATGAAGACTTGCTCTCGATAATGCAGTGTGGCTTTGGCACGGGTAAACAGCTCTTAAATACAATCCAATAACAGCTCAACTCAGTCTTAGAGTCTCCGATTCACTCATCCTCAGCAGAAAACAGTCCACTTCATACCGGGAAGGTATTGATGCCAAGAGCACTGGCCTTGCCTACCAAGAGTGTAACGCCGGGGTCAAAGGTCAACATGTCCATCCAGCGTCTGCATTGTCATGGCTGTGATGCTGCTGTATTGCGGCTGGAAGATAATGAGCGGAAGTAGACGGGGTTGTCTTGGTCCACTGTCTCGCATGTTCACGTGATCGCAACGTGAATAAGTGTGGGGTCCCTCCTCCGTTCTCCTCAGACCCCCCCCCCCCCACCCCCACCCTCCACATTCCCAATGATTCTCCATCACGCTCCACATTGTCTGACTTTGAACCCGTGCTCCGAGGGCAAGAGGCCTTGCAGCCTTGCGGTTGCAAGGGTTCCATCGCCTGTGGTATAATTAGCTGTTTACCATTGACATGGAGGACCTCTCGGCTCGTTCTCACCGTGTGCGGAGGCTCTCTCTGGAGGTGCAGTGATCCATGTCTCCACACACACTGCCCTCTCTCCACACACACTGAACCTCTCTCCACACACACTGAACCTCTCTCCACACACACTGAACCTCTCTCCACACACACTGAACCTCTCTCCACACACACTGCCCTCTCCACACACACTGCCCTCTCTCCACACACACTGCCCTCTCTCCACACACACTGCCCTCTCTCCACACACACTGAACCTCTCTCCACACACACTGCCCTCTCTCCACACACACTGAACCTCTCTCCACACACACTGAACCTCTCTCCACACACACTGCTACCTCTCCACACACACTGAACCTCTCTCCACACACACTGCCCTCTCTCCACACACACTGCCCTCTCTCCACACACACTGCCCTCTC
The DNA here is from genome assembly GCA_023658055.1 of Thaleichthys pacificus. Lineage (NCBI taxonomy): Eukaryota > Metazoa > Chordata > Actinopteri > Osmeriformes > Osmeridae > Thaleichthys > Thaleichthys pacificus. The sequence continues at coordinate 2,160,417 of CM042867.1, forward strand.
TCCACACACACTGCCCTCTCTCCACACACACTGAACCTCTCTCCACACACACTGAACCTCTCTCCACACACACTGCCCTCTCTCCACACACACTGCTACCTCTCTCCACACACACTGCCCTCTCTCCACACACACTGAACCTCTCTCCACACACACTGAACCTCTCTCCACACACACTGCCCTCTCTCCACACACACTGAACCTCTCTCCACACACACTGCCCTCTCTCCACACACACTGCCCTCTCTCCACACACACTGCCCTCTCTCCACACACACTGAACCTCTCTCCACACACACTGATACCTCTCTCCACACACACTGAACCTCTCTCCACACACACTGCCCTCTCTCCACACACACTGCCCTCTCTCCACACACACTGCCCTCTCTCCACACACACTGAACCTCTCTCCACACACACTGAACCTCTCTCCACACACACTGCCCTCTCTCCACACACACTGCCCTCTCTCCACACACACTGCCCTCTCTCCACACACACTGACCTCTCTCCACACACACTGCCCTCTCTCCACACACACTGACCTCTCTCCACACACACTGCCCTCTCTCCACACACACTGCCCTCTCTCCACACACACTGCCTACTCTCCACACACACTGAACCTCTCTCCACACACACTGCCCTCTCTCCACACACACTGCTACCTCTCCACACACACTGAACCTCTCTCCACACACACTGCCCTCTCTCCACACACACTGAACCTCTCTCCACACACACTGAACCTCTCTCCACACACACTGCTACCTCTCTCCACACACACTGCCCTCTCTCCACACACACTGCTGCCTCTCCACACACACTGCGGGCCTTGAAGGCATGGCGTGTCAGCATTCTGAGGATCCTAAGGTGATTTAGTGATGGTTTATGGCTGTGGCTCCGTCTCCCCCCAGCTCCATCAGCCCAGAGAGAAGCTACAGACCATCTGACCACCCCCGTCCCTCCTGATCATGATCACGAATGGATTCCTGCGCTTTTACTTCAATCTCAGGTTGTTTTCTGTGCTTTGACACGAACATTTGAGGGTGTAATCCCACATGGCTCCGTTTTAAAGGTTAATAATCCTTTTAATTAAAGGATAAGCCCGCTATTGAACACAAAGCATAATCACTGAAGGATTACCAGGGAAATTAATATAGCCATAGCAATTAGCCTGACAATTAACGTTTAAGTGCTGGACAGAGATCAAAAAGCTCTTGTGATGTGTCATAAAATTCATAGAGTTGTTAGGGGGGAGGGGGGGGGGGGGGTGTTGAGGAAATGTTCGTTTGCGCTTTTACTGCAGCGCGCCTGCGTGTGCACCCGGGCGGCTGTGAAACACGGCGTCCCAGCGGATGGAGCGGCAACAGCTGTTCCTGCCCGAGCTCTGCGTTTCCCACAATATGATCGCTCCATCAGCGAGGCTCGCTCTCCAAACAGGCGCATCTGCATTCATCAGACGCACTTATCAATAAACGGGACCCTGCGACAATTAGCGATCTCTGAGGGGGAACAAAACACCAAGCCAGGAGAAAAAATGTCAGCCGTACACTTTAATCACTGACGCACTTAATCAATAAAAGGCCTTCATATCTTTTAATTAAAGTTTTATTTGTGGCGAATGTTTGGAGAATCTGTTTGAGGTTCTTTTTTCCATTAATGGAACCAGTTGGGGTTGGGAAATGGCGGTGACAGCTGCTGATGACGGTCACGATGGGGCACTTCATGTTTGTAATTGCATTTTGTCACCTACAGAGGGTGTTAAGAATCCTTGTTAAAGCTAGGGGAAATCTCACAGTAACAATTATTGTCGAGCAAATTACCAGGTAGGCAATATCTAAACTGTCAAGACAGGTTAGTAGGAACGGCCGGCGGGAGATGGACCACTCAGACATTCATCATGGCCATAGTTGCTACCTCCAAATTGAAAATAGGAGGGAAAAACATAATCCATTTTCCAAATATCTGAGTGTGTTACTTTTGATTATCACTGTGAGTGACAAGCTAGGATGGATACAGACATTCAATGCATGTATTTTTCATCATAAACTTCGCTCGCTCGCTGCTTAAGGGAATGAGTGTTGAAGATGAATGATTGACAATAAGAGACCCTAACCGAATCGTCAATTGACTGACGTTGAATGGTGGTCAAGTGTATTTGCACCAGCTAACGTAAGTATCCTCGAGTTTTCCTTAAAAGCATCCCAGTGTTATCAATGGGACACGCTAGTGTACAGGCAAGTCACATGAGAGCATCTTCCAACATCTGTCTTTTCTTGCTCTGCATAGTTTATCCACATACACGCGTGGAAATGTATACTCCTAGTTTTAATAGGATCGGAAGGCAAGCGTATAATAAATTATGTTTTTTTCTTCTCCCTCTGTCAACCTTTGTGTTGATTGGGGCCCCACCTCTCCTCTGAGTTCATTGGCAGCAACACTGTCCTTTGAATTCCATTTATCTCCAACTATAAATTGAATTATTGAAACAATATTTTTCTTGCATGAAGTCAGTGAAGCAGTAAAGGGGTTAAAGTCAGGGAGCCATAAAAACAATAAGGACGAAACAACAATCAGGGTGGGGCTCAATATTCAGCCTCCTCCAATATCACAGGATTTAATAGGATATGCTCCATGTGTGTTTATAGATTGCAAACGTTGTACAAATCTGTGGTAACATGTCACTACCAGCCCCATGGCTGCCTTTCCAGAGAGGTGCCATCTCTGCTCATATAACAGGGGTCATGTTCACCCCGGAAAAAAAATCATATTTTAGGAGGGTATACTTTGGGACATGAACTAGTTTGATAAAACTAGGCCTTGTGTGAATGGCAAAAATAGTCTCTTAGACTTAGTACAGAGAACCTTTAGTGTGCCCACTGGGTAATTACAGCGATACTGACAGCTTCATCCCGCCCCTAAATCCACCATGGTTTTCTTATGTGCTATGACCTATTGTGAGAGAGAGTATAACATGTTTAGCTGAATTCTCTCATGTAAAATAAAGCATGTTGCACTAGCTTATTTACTATGTTGTCGAGGCCAAGAACCCAGAGTACTACATTGGTTTGTAACGAAATGTCTTACAAAGCCTGCGTTTAGTCATTTGCAAGCTGTGGCTGTTGTTGATTCAAGGTGAGACCTGGCATTATTGCCATGTAGGTTCGTGTTTTTATTGTTGTTATTTTCAAGAATGAGCCCATTTTGCCATTTAATTGTGGCTCATGGGCTTGGCTGTGAAACAGCACACTGGGGAATTGCACGTCAAGCGGCTGAATTTCCACAGCCATTAACTGCTCTACACTCAATTAGAATGCATGGAATCCTGACGTTTCATAACTTATGGGTCTCCAGGCCGATATAACCCACGGCTGTAAAAGTATCCGCATTCTGAAGACGCAAAGCCTGATACTGATGCTCACTGGGACCTGAAACAGATACTGTAGCTTGGGATTTTTCACACTGCAAATTAAACCTGAATAAATGGTGTAAATGGTGTGACAGAACTCACCAGGTGCTTTACTTTGTCACTGTGGTGTAAACGGGCCGTGTTGCTGACAGGATGCCACAGATTACTCTTACTAAGGAGCAAGTGCCTCTCTGGCTATCAATTAAACGCAGTTTCAGGGCAGCATTCTCATATTTCCATGTCTAATAAATCAGGTTGCATATCAGAAATGGCAAGGATAGCTATTTAAATAAAACAGGCCAGTGCTGGAATGCATCATAAATATGAAATATGAAAGGCAACAAATTGAGTCACTTAATAAAATGTACGATTTGTTACAGTGCTACGTGCTGTACTGGGGAAGGTGATTCTGACAATCAGGAATTATGATGATAGAAATGTACTTTGATTGCTGTTTAATTTTCTCGGGTGATCTTTTGCCACCACAATCACTCTGTGAGAGAACAGACAAGTCCGATTTGCCATGCAATTAATAACAGGCTACTGCTGTGAGATTTGGCTATTATTCCTAATATGTTATGTGATTGTAAAAAGCACCTTTTCCAACAGTACGATTGCATTCATTTATATCTTGTTATTTCTTAAACGCTTTTCCGCAGCTTTAATTTAACAAAGTGAAGGACAATTTCAGCACAACCATCAGTAACCCAATTTGTATAAAAGAAAGCTGCCATTTGAATCTTTTAAATGCAAGGATTACTTCACAACACATTCACTGTTCATGCTACATTAGCAGTAGGTGTTGATAGCTCAAGGTGTAAGTGAGCCGAGTGCTAGCGATGAATTTACCGGAATAATCATTAAAACAGGAAATAAACCAGTGGATTGAGATTTGAGAGTGTTTCTGAGATTTGCGAGTGTTTCTGTAAAACAATTAAATCCCTCATAAAGAACACGTAAGAGAGAGCTGGACTTCTCCAGACAGCACGTGACTGAAGGGAGTGGATCACCCACAGAGGGAGTTCTCCCCTGGTGGTCAGACACTGCTCTTAAAGCAGGTGAGACCCCCCGCGGGGCATAACCTAGAGCCATCAGCAGGACCTTCAAGGTGGGGCCTCCCTGGGTCAACACCGCTGGGGCTCCAGACAATATGACAGATTAACGACAACGAGTCGAAGCCCTGCACTTTCGGCCGCTGCACTTCGGCGCACTTTCGGCCGCCCACAATCTCAATTCAGTCTGTCTTAATATACGTTGAACAGCCCCAACTGCAGGGGCCATGGATGGGGTAAACACACTTGCAGGAAGCAGACTCACGACAGGCTAATAAAGCGCCATGATTGATTTAGCTTGCTCTGTGCCAGATTGGTTGCTTGTGTGGGAGGAGAGGTACCAGATTGTGTACGTTTCTGTGGTAACTGACCTGGTGTCGACATTTAAGAGAAGAGTACAGACAGATTATATTAATTTCCTGGGGGGGTACAAATGACTGTGTACATGTATTTAGTCTCCATTTATCTGAATGTGTGTGTGTGTGTGTGTGCGTGTGTGTGTGTGTGTGCGTGCGTGTGTACTTCAGTGCTTCCACTGGTGTGTAATACTTACATTTGAATTTCCTTTCGGAATTCTGATTCCTTTACTTAAAAACAGGTTTTCATGTTGTTGTTTAGTTTTTCTTTTGACAAAAAATATTGGGATGGGCTCCAATGAGAAACAAGTGATTATAAATAACTGCAGCCTGCTGTGGCAGTTTGCCTGCACTCATATCTTGGGAAGAAAGTTAATGCGTATTAATGGAGCCTATAAAAGCAACTAATTGAGCATTCCGGAACTTGCTGAGTTTGGCATCTGCTGTTGACATTCTCCAGCACCAGGACCTCCACCAGACTGGGTTTATTAGCTCTCTGAACTGGGATGTAGGTCAAGCCATTAAAAGCAGGAAGGGCTCTTTCACTCAATATTGAAACAGCCTAATATTTGACACCTGATCCGTGAGGTTGCATAGGGGACACGTGATCCGTGAGGGTGCATAGGGGACACGTGCAGCAGGCTATTGTGACCAGGTTTAAGTGTGGACGCATTTGATAATGGGTTGCCCCCTCAAACGTTAATCCCAGTTTAGAACAATTTAATTGAGCACAATAAACTCCAACCATATGTGCCCCCTTAAAATCAACGGTGTTCCGAATGAGTGCCACTGCACACTAAGAGAAGACGCTGTGAAAAAAGTGCTCGTGTGTGCAACATCTCAAACTACATTGACACTGACAGCTCGGATACTAAATGTTTGTATTTTGCTCATTTATTCGAGTTGTTAAACCAAACAGATTAAGCAGTTTCTCAATTCAGTGCAGAGCCCAAACAGCTACAACTAACAAACAACAGATCCTAGGCAACCTTTGGATACACTGTGAAATTCACCATGCTTCCCCATTTAAACGCCACACATCTCGTCTATCCATCAAACCCTTCTCCATATGTCCTCCTGAACAGCATCCGTGTTTCCGTCTGTTTGTGAAACCGCATGCGTGTCTTTGTTAGGTGTCACACACGGGTGCAATTTCACACAAAGAAGCAAACGAACGCCCCCCCCCCCCCCCCGCCCCCCCCCCCCCCCCGCCCCCCCCCCCCCCCTCCCCCCCCGCCCCCCCAAAAAAAAGGTCAAGCACATTCCATTACGGCAGCCAACAATTTTCTTTTTCGTAATCAGCTTCAGGTGGACGTTATTAAAGAGCCATAAGCCTTCAGATAGTAAATCTCAGTGACCTTGAAGACACCAGAGGAAGTCCACATCTGTAAACCAATCATCGCACGGCTGCCCCTGTCAGCCACGCTCCCTGTCACACAGCCTCTGCCTGTCTCTCTGGATGCCAAACAGAGGGAAAGATACAGAGAGAGAGAGAGAGAGAGAACCGATATGGCGGTATGACTGGAGTCTTTTCCAGAAAGTATCCATCGTACACTTGCTTGGCCCGCAACTAGTTTCACCGTACCAGAGCCTTCCTCTAATGCAAGGACGCTTCAGCAGGGGTGCCATCATGTGGAGTTGTTACAGACCTATAAAGTCAAGATCCATAAGAATAATGATACTGCAAACCTCAGCACTTCCTACTTTGCTGCAAACTGCTCTGCTCACCAGCAGCACAAAGATCAGTGTTATTATGGATTCGCTGAGAAATCAATTTTGTGAATACTAATGTCCTTTAAATCTTCCGCATCCTCAGAGAGGAAGAGCGCGTCTGCGCGATGATTTCCAGCTGTGTCAGAGAGCTGTCTGCCCACTCCTAGCAGGGATTATTGAAGCAGGTTCTTCAAGGCCACGGTGGAGACAGCCTGGAAATGATCAAGTGGATCCTGGAGTGTACGCAGGGATAAGACCACTGTGAGGAAGAAAGCTCACTACAGTGACTGATATCTGTACATTAGTAAACATCCGGTGAACTGACTCCCTACTCTTGGCCTTGCCAGAGATATAAGCGGGACTATAATTTTGTGCTGCATCCGGGGTTAGAGATTAGCATGGAGCCATCAGCAACGCTGCAGTCCTTCTCCAGCCCGCTCATGCTGTCAAGATGCCTCCTCCAAGCTTGTCAGGTGCTCCGGCGCTGAGCTGTAAAAACCTTTTCCCCTCTCCTTAACAACTGCAAAACAACACGCACACACCCCTTCGGAGGTGCCCACATTTCTGAGGCCTTTGACAGGACGTGCTGCAGGCACAAATTGTAATTCATAAAGGTTAAGGGGGTCAATGCCTTTTATTACGAGTCTGAGTGCATCCTGCTTGATGGGGCGGGCATGCAAATGGAACGTCTTGGAGTGTTCTATGCAACGGATCCGACAGGGAGAGAGTGCGTGCCTCGGTGGGTGAGGGAGAAGGTGGGAGGCAAGGAGGAGGGGGGGGGGGGAGGAGGGGGGAGGAGGGCAGGGCAGGGGTGGGGGGCTGTACTCTCTTCACCTTCCTCAGCTATGTGGACCCAACTACTGCAGTGCTGTTAATTGGACACTAAGACAGTGACCTCAGGTGGTTAACGAGCATTTTGACACGTACTGTCTAGTTTTTTTTCAACCACTACATTGCTAAGTAGTATATGTTTCTATGTTGAAAAATTATGTATTTGAGCTCTAGGGCATGTCTTACGGACCTAGGGTATGTACAGTAGCTCAACATATTTACTAAACCAAGCAAAGCATCATTTAAGAAAGATATTTTATCACATTTAAATAAGTATTAGAACTGAAATGTGATTTTTGTTTTTTTATGGAGGATAAACTTGAATTTTGCACCGTCAGACTACCAAGTTGTTTCTTACATCGTACACTTTCTAATAACCTACCGAAAAGACAGTATCATGTTTGTGGCAGAAACAGTGAAACACTACCAAACCAACACTTTAGCGTGCTGTATAAAATATTAATGGTAATTCGCCAGCAGCCACCTACACAGTGGATGCATCAAAGAACATCTTTAGACTCAATTGCACCCTCTGTTGGACATCTCCAGAACTACTTGCAGGAAGGTGTCAAAGTGGAAGTAAACTGTCCTATCCATGTCGGGGGTAAGGAGGCTGTATTAGGATGTTTAATTAGTTGTATTTAACTTGGCTCACTGATGTATTGAGTGACAAGTGGAGGGAGACGCGTGCAGTCAAATTAACCTACATAACTCAATGGATGCAATTGTACTTTACAAATTTCAGAAATTAAATAACTTTCTCAACTGTTTCAACTGTTGTTCCTATCCTGGTGATCCCCGTGGGACTGTTGATTGTGTTTTCTGACAGACATGGGAGTGTTTTCCACATTAAGAGTGATTCTAGGTCATCCTCATGAGATAAAGAGGCTATGACTTCATCTCCCGGTGCACCTGCAAAGATCATACCAGAGGAACCAGTGGGGGATTCCTTCCTGTAGCCGCAGCAGCAGCAAAGACAGGCTCCCTGTGCTCATTACCTTTGCCTCGCCGCTCCAGCTGCTGCCTGGTGCGCCATTCATCAACATTACAAATCCTCCTGGTGTGCAGCTCCACCCTCAGCCTGAGCGCTGCAGAGACAGGGCCCTGGGACATCTCTGGGTAGAATCTGAGAGTTGAATTCTTTCCGCAACAGGTGGAGGGCAGAGGAAACGTGCGGTGTGCTTCTCATCTCAGGTGCACGCTCAAACATATGAGCAGAGTTTAGTAGATGTTCTTTTAAACTGTAGCCTCTCGTTATGCAGATTCAAAGGAGGTGTGATTGGAAGCAAACTCTTGTTCTTCATTGTTGAGATTCTTTATCTTAACATCCTCACTTAAAGTTTAGGTGAAGGGATTGCTTGAGTATCTTAATTTAGATTTATCTCATCTAAATGCCAAGTATGTTGTTTAAATGTCTGGTTTAATAAAGTTGTTGTGAAATGACCTTGCTTCCTCGTAAACTCTCCATCCGGGTATCTATAAACACCAATTTGCGCTTGCGCTGTCGTTCACTGTGGTTCGTCCTCTGCAGTCGGTAAGTGTAATGGAGGATTCAATGACAATTTTAACGTAACAAATCGGGTCTCATCCGTCTTTATAACACAGATCTGTTCAATTTCAGTGAGGACTGCATGTAGTACTGTAGCAAATGTGCATTAGGTTGTGTTTATTTTCTATGCCAAGCGTTTATTTCCGCATTGACCTTACTTCTGTCTTCTATCAGAGACCCGGGCTTCAATCAAATTTGATCTACTACGTTAACTACACTACCTAAATTGGAAAATGTATGCCTGTGCAAAGTTCGTCTCCACGCCGGCGTTGGTGAGTTTTGTTTCCATTATGTCTGAAAGTGCATATTTCCTGCGAGTATATCTCCCTATATCTTCAAATGGGGGGCCTAGTGGTGAACTTGATATAGGCGTCTGGCAAGGGTATTAGCTAGCAAGCTAGCTACCAGCTATTCACTACAATCACTTTCACTATAACACCCATAGATAGATCGTCCAAACCAGCACATATGTCTAGCTTATGTTGGGAAAAAGGGAGTTTGGTTAATGCACACTTAACGTGGTGTCTTGCTGTAGATTGATCTGTGTAGTTGAATTAGCATGCTAGTGGCTAGCTAACATTAAAAGGTCATCCTCCCCTTTGGACTAAGTGCACATAGCTAACAAAGTGACAGACTTTTGTTTGCATTGGTTTGGTATGCACAATAGTTGGTCTCTTTACTTGTAATTTTGTATGCAAGACTACAATTCCTGTTAACCCAAGGTCATGTTTTGCTTCCAAACATAACTTATGTTGTTCCATAGCACCTAGTTAGTTCATTTTTTGCAAGTATTGTTTAGAAGTGCATGTGTCAGAAGAAGATATTGCTCAAAAGGCTAGGAGAAATATCATGCAGTGTTGCATTTTGACTTTGGGAAAACTTGGTGTAATCAACTGAGTTGACAGAACAGACAGACTGATGACATTTCAATGACAATAGTGACATTTCAATGACAATAGTGACATTTGAAGGTGCCTCCAGAGCTGTGCATATGGAAACAACTGCTGGCTATGATAAACTATATTGCCTTCATGAGATTTAGGCTGAAAGTGTTTGTTTTGTGTGCAGATCCGTGCTGGTTCCAGGGCTCTCTACAGACCCCTCTCTGCCTCCGTGGTGTCCAGACCTGAGGTCAAAAATGAGGTGAGTCCAACCTTCCACAGCTACACATTCGACCTCGGGTCAAAAAGTGTGTCGTCTCGATGACGAATGACAACCGAAATGCATCTTTCCCTCTTCTGTCTTGCAGAACACAGCCCTCGTGCCCCTGAGCCCCTTCACCCAGGTAGCACTGCGAGGCTTTCAGACCAGCTCAGTGAGCAGGGACATCGACACCGCTGCCAAGTTCATCGGTGCCGGCGCTGCCACAGTCGGAGTAGCCGGGTCCGGCGCCGGGATCGGAACAGTGTTCGGTAGTCTCATCATCGGATATGCCAGGTGAGGAAACGCCAGGACTCGCAAGGTAGACTCGCCCGAGTCTGCAGTTTCCTCTGTGGTCTGGAATTGACTGATTTTTCTAGCGTTTTTAGTGTTTAACGCAGAGTTGTTCTTGTTTTTGTAGGAACCCATCCCTGAAGCAACAGCTCTTCTCTTATGCTATCTTGGGATTTGCCCTGTCTGAAGCCATGGGTCTCTTCTGTTTGATGGTAGCGTTCTTGATCCTGTTCGCTATGTAAAAACATTCTGCTGTCAATAGAAACACTTTAATTACAGATGTGACTACATATTTTATCGTGGCTACCAAAAATTTCTGTTCTGTGTAGGTGTCATGAAAATGTACATTTTCAAGTTTCGGACACTGTCAAAATAAGGAAAACATGTATTGTAAAAATGTAAGCAATTACACAATTAAAATGCATGTATTTGACTATTTAAATGATGGCAGTAAGTTTTCTATGTTTGGAATCATGTCACTACAGCCATAAGAGCAGTTGGTTTGAATGTCACCCTGGATTCCACAAAGGAGAGAGGATCAACCTGATCTGTTTACGGATTTCCTTAGGCATCATATGCTGGCTTTTGTGGGTCTGCATAGCTTTCTTTGGGTCAACTGCAGATCATTAGCAGTATGTAAGTAGGCAGCAAGTGATGCTCTTGCTTTTGTAAATGGCATTAAAAATAAATCTAGACAAATTTGATGGTGCTAAGTAGTGGTCTGTAGTTATTTTAATGCTGAATGAACAGAAGTGGAGAGCTAGACCTGCACGTGTATCCTATCCACTACCAGTTTTTATTCACGTGCTAAAAGCGAGGGAAATACTTTTCGGCCTCTGCAGGCCCTTCATCCTGGATTTCTCCCGAGAGAGGCTATGAAGTTGTCATCATCTGATCTACGTTAAGACAGACTTGCTGTTTCCCCACGAACAATGCTGCATCACAATTAAATGATTTATGGCATTGTAATACTGTGAGCACGTTGTAAAAAGATTAGTTTAAACTAAATACATTTAGACTAGTCATATGTTTGATCAATTGGACATTCCTCAACTCTACCTTGAGACACCGCTTTATTAATCTCCAGGCGGGGAAATTTAGTGGCGGTGTGTGGGCGCTTTTAAAGATAAATTATGGGAGAGGCATGTCGGAAACAATTCCAGTTTTCTGATGAATACTGCCATGGGATCCGTCCAACGCTGACAAGCTGCCAGCAATAATATGCAGGTAATTTAGGAAAGAGTGAAGCCGAGTGATGGTGACGTTTACGGAAGACTCCTCACTGAGTTCGCGAGAGTTTGGCATCGACGTGGGATTTCAATATCAAGGGTTGAGCTCCTGGGTAAGTGTCCATTAAAACCTCACAACGGAAATATATCGCATAAGTGATAGTTGTTTGGCGTTAATAGGAACGTATGGTTGTTAGTCAAAGGTGGGCATGCGTAAAGAGCTTGTTGTCACACTATTAACAATAATAAATAGAGCTAACATGGCGACGGCGCTGACTTGCAGCTGCTATCCCCGAATGAATAGGTCTGTTCGTTTGATAGATATTGCTGCACTGAGAGGGTGGAGCCTCAAATACACGGTGACGGATTTGTAAACAATGTACATAATCCGCCCAGCTGGTGCGTTAAATTACTTAAAACCAATAACTCCCATGGGCGGTGGGATATATGGGTGTGTAAACAAAACCGCCCACAGTGTTAGCACTTTATTTCAAGCTAGGTCTTTTGTCAAACTTGTGCGTGGATTAACCCATGTCATAATGCTTTTGTTAGCATAACATGCAGGCTACACTAAACGAGACTGCCAACGGGGCTGTAGCAGTGGCAGTAGTAGTGTGGTGATTCTTTTTTCGAGAAGCTATTAACTGCACAGTGGCTGATGAGTCAGATATCGGGCAAAACACTCATTCCATTTCATGGCATTTTGAATATGAGCGAGTACATTCGCATTAATCATCATGACCCACCGCCCTTTCTAAGATGATAACTCCTTTAGTCATCTAAAATGGTCACTGTCGTTTTAAAAAGCACCATGATGTTCTCTACTCAACTATGATATCTAAAGTGTGCACATCTTTTGATTTTCATTTCAGGGTGTAAAAGGAATTTCTGACTATGAGTGATGAAAAACCTTTCTTATGCACTGCTCCTGGGTGTGGACAGGTGAGGAAAGTGGGGACAGTGTCAATGTGTATTTTAAACAATTTCCTTTATTTTAAACATGACCCAGTCTGTTCTGTTAAGCACGTGCCTGAACAATCATTATATCTTCCATAGAGATTTACAAATGAAGACCACTTGGCTGTCCACAAGCACAAGCACGAGATGACACTGAAGTTTGGTCCTGCAAGGAATGACAGTGTCATAGTTGCAGGTACGCATTTAAAATGTGTACGGAATAAGGAATTGTTTTTATTGAGCAGGTGTGAGTAAATGTCTTGTGTTGTAGACCAAACACCCACACCAACTCGCTTCCTGAAGAACTGTGAGGAGGTTGGGCTCTTCAATGAGCTAGCGAGTCCTTTTGAACATGACTTCAAAAAAGCTACTGAAGAGGACATTAAAAAGGTGATTAGATAGCCATTGCATGGACCTATTCAGTGAAACAGATTGTCACACTGTCAGACTAAGTAGTATTAGATATTCACTGGTAGTACTACATGAAGTACACACTGGCAGTATTAAGTAGTACTAAGTAGGCACACTCGTAATACTTAGTAGTATCACAGTAAATACACACTGGTAGTACCAGATACACACTGGTAGTACCAGATACACACTGGTAGTACCAGATACACACGGGTAGTACCAGATACACACTGGTAGTACCAGATACACACTGGTAGTACCAGATACACACGGGTAGTACCAGATACACACGGGTAGTACCAGATACACACGGGTAGTACCAGATACACACTGGTAGTACCAGATACACACTGGTACTACCAGATACACACTGGTAGTACCAGATACACACTGGTAGTACCAGATACACACTGGTAGTACCAGATACACACGGGTAGTACCAGATACACACGGGTAGTACCAGATACACACTGGTAGTACCAGATACACACTGGTAGTACCAGATACACACGGGTAGTACCAGATACACACGGGTAGTACCAGATACACACTGGTAGTACCAGATACACACGGGTAGTACCAGATACACACTGGTAGTACCAGATACACACTGGTAGTACCAGATACACACGGGTAGTACCAGATACACACGGGTAGTACCAGATACACACTGGTACTACCAGATACACACTGGTAGTACCAGATACACACTGGTAGTACCAGATACACACTGGTAGTACCAGATACACACGGGTAGTACCAGATACACACGGGTAGTACCAGATACACACTGGTAGTACCAGATACACACTGGTAGTACCAGATACACACGGGTAGTACCAGATACACACGGGTAGTACCAGATACACACTGGTAGTACCAGATACACACGGGTAGTACCAGATACACACGGGTAGTACCAGATACACACGGGTAGTACCAGATACACACTGGTAGTACCAGATACACACGGGTAGTACCAGATACACACTGGTAGTACCAGATACACACTGGTAGTACTAAGAAGTACCACACTGTTTGTACTTTGCCGCATTTACATACTTAGTGATTAAATCGGATTTATTGGTCTGATCCAATTCTAATTATTTTAATTAACATTTTGTCCATTCATGTTATTTTTTTTTTTACATGTGACCAATAACAGATTCCACTTGAACTGGTCACGGTCATACGCACTGTTTTTACAGTTTCATGTGTACGTTTTTGTGCAGGGCAAGTCAACACATTTGTGAGCAGATCATAACTAGGGTAATGAAAAAGAGAGACAAATGTTTAATTAGCACGGAATTGTGATGCATGTCGATCTGGAGTGATGTAAAAGTCATATGTGTTCCGATATGACCTCAGACTGAGATCACATTGCAAAAAGTTTCCTAATGTAGTGAGTCACGTGAGCAAAAATATTAGGATTTGACCTACTATTGCTTGCAGTCTGGACATAGGTAGTACTATACACACTGGTAGTATTAGGTAGTACTAGGTACAGACTAGGTAATACTAGGTACAGACTGGCAGTACCAGGAAGATATTTGTAGTACTAGGTAGTACTAGGTACAGACTGGCAGTACCAGGAAGATATTTGTAGTACTAGGTAGTACTAGGTACAGACTGTTAGTACTAGGTAGTACTAGGTACAGACTTGTAGTACTAAGTACTCGGTACAGACTTGTAGTACTAAGTACTCGGTACAGACTTGTAGTACTAAGTACTAGGTACAGACTGGTAGTACTAAGTACTAGGTACAGACTGGTAGTACTAGGTAGTACTAGGTACAGACTGGTGGTACTAGGTAGTACTAGGTACAGACTGGTGGTACTAGGTAGTACTAGGTACAGACTGGTAGTACTAAGTACTAGGTACAGACTGGTGGTACTAGGTAGTACTAGGTACAGACTGGTAGTACTAAGTACTAGGTACAGACTGGTAGTACTAGGTAGTACTAGGTACAGACTGGTAGTACTAAGTACTAGGTACAGACTGGTAGTACTAGGTAGTACTAGGTACAGACTGGTGGTACTAGGTAGTACTAGGTACAGACTGGTAGTACTAAGTACTAGGTACAGACTGGTGGTACTAGGTAGTACTAGGTACAGACTGGTAGTACTAAGTACTAGGTACAGACTGGTAGTACTAGGTAGTACTAGGTACAGACTGGTAGTACTAAGTACTAGGTACAGACTGGTAGTACTAGGTAGTACTAGGTACAGACTGGTGGTACTATGTACAGCCCGGTTAGTACTAATTGGGCCTCTAATCTAGTCTGTTGGTGACATTTAGCCTGTCCTGTCTGACACACAGTTACCTTTGGATCTGTCGCCTCTTACGACACCAATGCCTCTTGCAACGCCAATTATGCGAAACAAAATGGAGGACCAGTCCGCTCTGGAGCCCCACCGGGACAGCCCACTTCCCCATCCAGAATCCACCACCTGTGATGACAAGGTAAACTGTGCCGGTGGCTGTGGTACTTTCCTACAGACGCCCTGCAGAGATCCCGCTTCATTGGAGTATGCATACTAGATGGTGCTGAGCAGTCCTACTTGTGGACAGTCCACATCCTCTATCATTAGACGGCTTAACAGAACCTCAACACTGCAGCTCAGTGAGGTGTTCGTCTGTACGGCCAGCCTGACTAATCGATTTCTAAATACCAAAAACGAACTTAACGCTAAATTTGACCTTTTAGGATTGGGTTGAGTTCTAAGTTGTGGGAATACAGTGAAGATGTCCGCGTGTGAGGCCCTCTCCAGCCATGTGTGTGTGTGTGTGTGTGTGTGTGTGTGTGTGGGGGGGTGCTGCACATGCTCACAGCGGATCTTTACACTCCAGTCTGGGTTTGGGAGTGTGTGTTGTTCCATGACCTCCCTGTCTGCTCCACAGTATAACACGTTACTAACAGTACTGCTCACAATAATTTCATAAAGAATTCATTCCCGTTTATTTTCCCTCCAGCTGCCTGGATGACCTGTTTAGAAATACAAATACTATCATAATACAATATATAATACAATTACAATACTGTCAGATGTTCCCCCCTGTGTGTTTTGTTACCGTGCTAACAGCAAGACTAGGCCGGTCTTTGTTCACAAGGTAGTTGACTTCATGAAGCGTTTAATGCAAGGTCTCGTATGGTGTTTGCAGGAGGTTTCTCTGCAGCTGACCTCACTGCCAACGTCCACTATAGTTCGTCCTGCGTCACTCCAAGTCCCAAATGTACTCCTAGCGACTTCAGATGCTAGTGTTGTAATACAGCCAGCTCTCCCATCGCCAACATCTAGCTCTGTAATTACCCAAGTCCCATCCTCTAATAGACCAATAGTGTAAGTAACTCGATAACGTCTGTTTTTTTTTTTGCATCCTCACTCAGTTTGCGTTTTTTTCCGTTTTTTGTTTGGTTTCTCTTGGTTGCTTCTATAGAATTACTTTTGTGCTGTGGAGTGATTTTGCATTTCATGGCAAGATGGTTTGCTGATCATTTCGCTTTTTTTTGGTTTCGTAGTTAAGAGTTCAAAGACCATCATGATTTATATCCTAATTTCTCTGTTCGTGTGCTTGAGTTCCACTTCAAAACCCCATCAGAGCTCTTTGTTCTTTTTCTGTGTTACTAACTGCTATATCATAGTGAGGTGTTGCCATGTAGCTTCAAGCATTCACCGTAAGGCTGCTCCGCTACTGATGGGTGTTTCCCGAGTGACAGAGATGTGTTTTCTCCTCCTCTCCAGTCCCGTGTCTGGAACGTTCCCTGTGCTCTTGCAGCTTGCTAATGGCCAGACCCTGCCAGTCACCATCCCCGCCTCCATCACCAGCTCAAGTGTACATATTCCAACTGCCATCCCTGTGAGTATAAAGCGATACCTGGTCTGACGGCATCATTACCGGGTCCTTCTGACGAGAGGAAATGTCACATCTTCCAAGTTTTGTTGTTGTTGTTGTTGTTGTTGTTGTGGAAAAAGTGTTTTTCACTTTTCCTTTCCAGGCACCGGTGATTAGTTACTGTCGTTTATCAGTTCAGCTTCCCCGGGTGCAGTGCTCTCTGTTTACAGCATTGGCACCGGCGATGTTGGCATTGCAGCGGGTTGCCGGAAAAGATGGTTGAACTAATGGGCCTTAGAAGAGAGCAGCTGTATGTCACTGTAGCGTAGGCTCTGTGTTGGCCAAACGACTGCAGGTTTCCAGTCCAAGACACCTCCCTGCCATTTATCCTCGTGTCGTTTGAGGCATCGCCGCCAACATGCCGGCGTCGTGGCCGTGCCGTACGCCAATGACTGAACGCTGCTGCCTGTGAGGATGTCCAAATAGAGGACTAGGGTATAAGGTTGTCAGCTAGCCTCCAGTAGAGTCTGGTTTTAGCATGTTCTCGCGTTGCCTTGTGAGAGGGAGACAACTGGCAGGGCCTGGCCTGCTGTTGTTCTCCCTGGCCTGACTGTCTGTGTGGAACACGGCCTGGCCTGCTGTTGTTCTCCCTGGCCTGACTGTCTGTGTGGAACACTGACTGGCCTGCTGTTGTTCTCCCTGGCCTGACTGTCTGTGTGGAACACTGAGCAGCAGATGATCGCTTCCTGATGGCGGCGCAGCAGGAACAAGACCTCCATCTTCCCGCTCCGTGGTGAAGGCTCTTGACAAGAGGAGAAGCGAGAAACCGAAAGGAGAAGAAAAAAACTCGCCATCACACTGATGGCGAGTCTCTCCTCCTCCTACTCCTCCCTCTCCTCCCTCTCCTCCCCCTCTCCCTCCCTCTCCTCCTCCCTCCCTCCTCTCCCTCCCTCTCCCTCTCCTCCCCCCCCCTCTCCTCCTCCTCCCTCCCTCTCCCTCTCCTCCCCTCCCTCCCCCCCTCTCCCTCCCTCCCTCTCCCTCTCCTCCTTCTCCCTCCCTCCCTCCCTCCCTCCTCTCCCTCCTCCCTCCCCCTCCCCCTCTCCCTCTCCCTCTCCCTCTCCCTCTCCCTCTCCCTCTCCTCCCTCCCTCCCTCCCTCCCTCCCTCCTCTCCCTCCCTCCCTCCCTCCCTCCCTCTCCCTCTCCTCCTTCTCCCTCCCTCCCTCCCTCCCTCCCCTCCCTCCCCCTCCCCCTCTCCCTCTCCTCCCTCCCTCTCCTCCCCGCCCCTCGTCCATATGCTCTCCACACAGGCAGGCCGACAGGCAGGCAGAGGCTCATCAGCGTGCACACGGCATCTCCATGTGGCGCTGCCTCCACAACATAACAGGCCATCCAGCCTAATGAGGCTGAGATATGGGGAAACATGGAGCGTGCGGTGTGTGTGTGTGTAGGGGGGTGTGTGTGTGTAGGGGTGTGTGTGTGTGTAGGGGTGTGTGTGTGTGTGTGTGTAGGGGGGTGTGTGTGTGTAGGGGTGTGTGTGTGTGTGTAGGGGGGTGTGTGTGTGTAGGGGTGTGTGTGTGTGTAGGGGGGTGTGTGTGTGTAGGGGTGTTTGTGTGTAGGGCTGTGTGTGTGTGTGTGTGTGTAGGGGTGTGTGTGTGTAGGGGTGTGTGTGTAGGGGTGTGTGTGTGTGTGTAGGGCTGTGTGTGTGTGTAGGGCTGTGTGTGTGTGTGTGTAGGGGTGTGTGTGTAGGGGTGTGTGTGTGTGTGTGGTGTATGTGTGTGTGTGTAGGGGTGTGTGTGTAGGGGTGTGTGTGTGTGTGTGGTGTATGTGTGTGTAGGGGTGTGTGTGTATAGGGGTGTGTGTGTGTGTGTAGGGGGGGGTGTGTGTGTAGGGGTGTGTGTGTGTGTGTGGTGTATGTGTGTGTAGGGGTGTGTGTGTATAGGGGTGTGTGTGTGTGTGTAGGGGGGGGGGTGTGTGTAGGGGTGTGTGTGTGTGTGTTGAGAGGGGGTGGTTGTTCATTATCTCACTGGGAAAGACTAATTTTCCCTGTGCTGGTCTCTCCCTGTGTTTGTCCCTGTGCTGTCAGCTTGTCAGGCCCGTCACCATAGCGCCCAACGTCCCCGGGATCCCAGGACCCCCTTCTCCACAGCCTGTCCAATCAGAAGCCAAGCTGGTAATTGTTTCCACTTCCTATCGCGTCATGCACATCAGGGGTTGCATGTGTGTGTACACACACACACACACCACCTCCACACACACACACCACCTCCAAGCTGGAGGTAAAGGTGATTCACTGTTCAACAACTGTGTACATTTGTGTAAAGTTACCAAATGTTTGATACCTGATACTTGTGCTGTGTGAGTATTTACCTGCTTTGACCAGAAGAGGGAGCCGTTGTCGAAAATCCCAACTTGATCGATTGACTCTTCATCATACCTTTAATCTCCTCCCGCATTTCCATTTCCGACTTAACAGTGGAACAGTAAATGATTGAGGTGGCCATGTGCAGCATTGCAGTGTGCGTTTCCTCCGAAGACAGTCGCTGTTGTTATTTGACCTTCCTGTCGTGGTTGAACAGCAGCAGAGAGAGCAGTGGTGACGGCGTGTATGCCAGTGTGTCTGTGAGTGCTGATGGCTGAAGGGCAGGGATATGGAGCGTGGGGAGGGAGATCAGTGGCACCGTGATGGAGCACGTATCAGGGAACCTGTAAGTGGTCACAGCATGCCACTCCTCTGGAAATTAACAGGTAAACCGTCGCCTGAGGGGAGGGGGGCTGGGGCGGGGCTGGGGGGGGGCTGAGGAGGGCTGGGGGGGGGCTGGGGGGGCTGAGGAGGGCTGGGGGGGGGCTGAGGAGGGGCTGAGGAGGGCTGGGGGGCTGAGGAGGGCTGGGGGGGGGCTGAGGAGGGCTGGGGGGGGCTGGGGGGTGGTTATCTGGGGAGAGGAGGAGGGACGGGGGGGTTGTTAGGAAGAGGGGGTTGCTGGGATTGCGGGGCGCCTGGATGACAAACGCAGAGACGGTGTTGTGCTCAGCAGGCCGTCGTCGGGGCCAACCAGAGGGGGGGGAGGGGGGGGAGGGGGAGGGGGGGCGGTGCTGAGAACCAGCTGGGGGCGTCCTGGCACGTGCTCAGAAAGGCACATTAAGTCAGACTCACCCTGCATGGAACCTTTTGTTCAGCAGAATCCTGCCTGACCTGTTCCCCCCGTCCCTCCCCCCACATTCCACCCCCCACCCTGGGTACACCCGCCCCCCTCCCCCCAATCCCTCCCCCCCTCCCCCATCCCCCCCCCTCCCCCACCCCCCCCCTCCCCCCACCACCCCCCTCCGCCACACTCAGCTCATCAGCAAACACCTAATGAGCCCACGTCAAGAAAACAGCCCCCCCTCCAGCTCGCCCCCCCCCCGCGCTCCTCGCCCCCCCTCCCCGCGCTCCTCGCCCCCCCCCCGCACGCCTCGCCCCCGCACGCCTCGCCCCGCACGCCTCTCCGGGGGCAGGGAGACAGCGCTGTACAAGGACTGATGATGCTGCAAAGACCACAATAATGATAATTAACTTGCTGAATTTAGAAGATTATGCTGTTAATTAGTTGCAAAATAAAGATAAGTAATATAGTAGCAGATGGTTGAATAACACCCATGAGATGGAGGGTTATTACACTGATGAGGTTTCTGTGGCAGCGATGAAATATGAATCTGACTAGCTTTTCCCTCCTTCTATGGGTCCTTCCAGGAGAATAATATCTTGTTTCTGCCAGAAGAGCTTCTGGAAGGGTATTACACGATAAACTAATTTGGTAGATAGATTGGTCTGGCAAAGGTAGTTGTTAGAACAATGTGCTCTCTTGTGCTCCCCATGTAAATGTATTCCGTTTCACTTTGTTATGGAACCGCGGAAGGCTCGTTCACCTTCAGCTTGTTTATTCACCATTTGACGGTGTTGAATGCCGCCTTTAAATGACAGGCTGTTATCTATAGAGACGTAGCGATACGGACCTGAGTTTTAGTGCATGTTGAAGCTCACTAAACAGTGATTACAAACCGTTTTTTATATTTTTTTATATATATATATATTTTTTTTTGAAAGCTGTGGTCGGAACACGATGAGTCAGCTTGTGGTGTTTGGGCCCGTGGTCGAGGCCGACGTGTTCGGTGTCTCTGCTGGCGATGCCTCTGGGCGTGCCGGGGACTTTGCTCCGGAGATCGTTTAATGTGCAGTGGTGACAGATGCTGTGGGACATGGTGTAGGGGAGCTGGGCACTGGATGGGAAGTGTGTGTGTGTGTGTGTGTGTGTGTGTGCGTGTGTGTGTGGGCGTTAGCCAAAACATACCCAGGAGGCACTCTCCCTGACAGGCGGAGATCTCCAGCTCATCAGGGGAATAGAACACTGGCCATGACAGCTTTCCAGAGGACAGCCCATGAAGTCTTTGTTCTGAAGTCTAATTGGCGATCATCCCTGTTAATGATACTGTGTATTAATATCATCATTGACATCTCTGTGTACGTGATGTTTACTGTGTTTTCTTGGAATGTCCTCACAGAGACGTCAAGTGATGGTTTGTGGTGTGTCTCCCTGTGTGTGTGTGTGTGTGTGTGTGTGTGTATCCCTGTGTGTGTGTGTATCCCTGTGTGTGTGTGTCTCCCTGTGTGTGTGTATCCCTGTGTGTGTGTGTGTGTCTCCTCCTCAGAAGCTAAAGGCAGCTCTGAGCCAGCAGCTCCCTCAGGTGACCAGCGGCGATACTGGGGCCGTCCAGAGCAACGCCGTCACCCACACCTCCGCACCCGCCCCCGTGCCCGCCCCTGCCCCGCCTCCGGCCCCCTCCCCGGCCCCCATCGCCCCCCCGGCCCCCTCAGAGGAGCCCTGTCCCCAGTCCCTCCAGCAGCCCGCCACCTCCACCACCGAGACGCCTGTAAGTACCACCAGGACCCCCAGTATCAACCAGCACCACCACTAACACCACCAACCCGCCACATCATCAGAACACTCTCTGACCCCCCACACGTAGAGCCCCTCCCACCTCTGCAGCTGGGTGAGTGTGTGAGGTTGTTGTTCTGCGTTGACCTCCCCCTCCCAGGCCTCCCCTGCGCCCCCCACCCAGCACACCCCCAGCACAGGGGTCCGGCGTCGCAGGGCCACCAGCGAGGACCCGGACGAGAAGAGGCGCAAGTTCCTGGAGCGTAACCGTGCGGCGGCGTCGCGCTGCAGGCAGAAGAGGAAGGTGTGGGTGCAGGCGCTGGAGAAGAAGGCAGAGGATCTCAACTCCATGAACGGACAGCTGCAGGTACACGACCCTGTCGCCAGGGGGCGGGTTCAGCTCCGGACAGCTGCAGGTACACGACACTGTCGCCAGGGGGCGGGTTCAGCTCCGGACAGCTGCAGGTACACGACACTGTCGCCAGGGGGCGGGTTCAGCTCCGGACAGCTGCAGGTACACGACACTGTCGCCAGGGGGCGGGTTCAGCTCCGGACAGCTGCAGGTACACGACACTGTCGCCAGGGGGCGGGTTCAGCTCCGGACAGCTGCAGGTACACGACACTGTCGCCAGGGGGCGGGTTCAGCTCCGGACAGCTGCAGGTACACGACACTGTCGCCAGGGGGCGGGTTCAGCTCCGGTGTCGCTCAGCTCAACATTTGACTGCCGATCAAGAGGTTGCAGGTTCAAATCCCCCCCTCTCGCGTCTCGCTTCAAATGAATCGAACGAAATTGGATTTCAACGCGAAAGTGAATGAATGATTATTGTGACATCAGCGTGAGCGCTCTGCCTGCGCGGTGTCACGCCGCGCCTCGAGCTCCACTTCCTGTTGGCGCATGCTTGCAGGTGTGCATGCGTGCACACTTTTTTGGTGTGTGTGCATGAGTGTGTGTGCGTGTTCCGAGTGCTCGCGTCTCCCCCGTCTGCGGTGATGAAGTCGTTAAAGGCGATTAAGGAGAGGCGCGCGGTGACAGCGGCGGGCGTGCGAGGGGGGGCGTGCGAGGGGGGGCGTGCGAGGAGGGGCCACATCGACACGTCCCTGTCAATAAAGATGTATCCTCCAGATGTCAGCCGCACGCGAGCGTGTCTGCGCTCCCCTCTCCGAGCGGCCTCGAGTCTCCCAGGGAACGGTGTCGTTCTGAACCTTCATTTGGCGGGAAGCAATTAGGATGCGACGCTGACAAGTTGGAAACAGTTCACGTAGCTGTTGTCTCTGTTGATAAGTGTGAGCTGGGGCCGCTGTCGACGTTCCACACCATTACATGAGATGGGGGGTTTATTTACCCACTGTCTTATTCGTCTATGTAGGCAGAGTAAGACATGAGGGGGGGGAGGGGAGGGGGGGTGCGTAGAATGAAGAGGAGGGGAAGAGGGAGATCCGGAGGTGGGTTTCTTCAGTCGCTGTTCCTTCACGGAGGATGGGGGACGGGGGACGGGGAGGGGCAGGATGTCACTGTTTGATGGTCATCATTGTTGCCTCCTCTGGGTGAACTCGATGCAGCCGGATGCAGATGGAGGAGGGGGAGAGAGAGAGGGAGGAGAGGAGAGGAGGACGGCGAGGGCGCAGACAGAGAGAGAGAGAGAGAGCGGAGCTGTTAACTATGAGGAACGGAACAACTCGTGGCGAAAATTGAATGTCAGAGAGCGAAAGTGTTCTTTTATATGAGGGCATTAATCAGCTGTGGGGGGGGGGGGGGGGGTTAATAACTCCCATGCCGACACATTGGCTCAGCTGATCAGAGAAGCTGGCTCTAATGATGCACGATTACTTTAACATCATCCTTAACTGGCTTTTTAATGAGGTGTCAGAACACGCAGCCCAAAGGTTTCCGGTGCTCGGTGAAGTCCCACTTTCACACTTTCTATGAACTCCCAAACTTGGAAACAAGTTCAACTTCTCCGCTCTGCTGTGGGAGGAACTCCCCTCGGCAGCCAAACCCAGTCACATATTTAACAGGATCTTTTGTACAGACATATCGATCTCCTGCAGTTTAACTCCTTGTAGTTATGCACTGTGTCAAATAGCCCTGTAGCAGATCTCCAGCATAGGAAACTAATAATGTGGGCTTCATTTCAGCCTAGCGGTTCTTTGTTGTGAAATGCAGAGTGGCTGGCTCCAGATAGCTAGTCCATGCAGCTTCTACAAGCACCAGATGAACACCACAGCCCTGCAAGATAACTGCACCTGCACTGTGTGTAGGGGAGGAGAGAGGGAGGAGAGGAGGGGGGAGGAGAGGAGGAGGAGGGGGGAGGAGAGAGAGAGAGGAGGAGGGGGGAGAGGAGGGGAGGAGGAGGGGAGAGGAGGGAGGAGGAGGGGGGAGGAGAGAGAGAGGAGGGGAGGAGAGAGAGAGAGAACCTCGTCCTCATAGCAGCGGATGTATCAGTAGCGGGAGAGGCAGAGAACAGGGTGCTGGAGAGCTACATAGGGTTCTAGCAGCTGTTTTTAAATCTGTCTCACAACAACACACTCCTGCCAGCGTTGGCAAGGCCAAACAGATGGATTCAAATAAATTGGCTGCTTTTAAACTAATAGATTAAGCCGTCCGCAGTCCTCTAAAGGAGAACGGGGTTTAAATCTGCCGTGTAGCGACAGCCCTAAACTGCTCTAAATCCTGTTAAAGTCACCTTCAGGGTAATGCTGGCCTCTTTATGGCATGCAGAATCCGAGGATCCCATGGGAGCACTTATGACAGAGGGGAGTAAATCTCGGCTGCATCCGCAAAGTTGTGCTGACAATCGGAACAGCTCACCTCTGACAAATCTGCTGGTCGGGAGCCAGTAAAGGACCATAATTAGAGAGCAGGAAACAACATCATTGAAAAAAAGTGCATCATGGTTCCTCCCATCCCCACCCCCCCCCCCTCCTCTGAGTCTTTCCTCTGGTCTTCCTGCTGGAGGGTGTAGGAGCTGTCAGTGCAGGGATGGGATGGTCGCATGGGCCTATCACGCTGACGGAGCCCCAGAGATCTGAGTGGATGTTATCACTCGTCAAATACAAATAAGCCTGGCCCAGATTCCGGTTTCCGGAAAACGACCCTGGGAGACGGAATCCAGATAATAAAGATGAAAGATGAAGATATGTTTGGTCTTCCAACCTCCACTGGTGCTGTACGACCATGGGGCTGGCTGGGGTTGTTAGGGTCCACTGGTGCTGTACGACCATGGGGCTGGCTGGGGTTGTTAGGGTCCACTGGTGCTGTACGACCATGGGGCTGGCTGGGGTTGTTAGGGTCCACTGGTGCTGTACGACCATGGGGCTGGGCTGGGGTTGTTAGGGTCCACTGGTGCTGTACGACCATGGGGCTGGCTGGGGTTGTTAGGGTCCACTGGTGCTGTACGACCATGGGGCTGGCTGGGGTTGTTAGGGTCCACTGGTGCTGTACGACCATGGGGCTGGGCTGGGGTTGTTAGGGTCCACTGGTGCTGTACGACCATGGGGCTGGCTGGGGTTGTTAGGGTCCACTGGTGCTGTACGACCATGGGGCTGGGCTGGGGTTGTTAGGGTCCACTGGTGCTGTACGACCATGGGGCTGGGCTGGGGTTGTTAGGGTCCACTGGTGCTGTACGACCATGGGGCTGGCTGGGGTTGTTAGGGTCCACTGGTGCTGTACGACCATGGGGCTGGCTGGGGTTGTTAGGGTCCACTGGTGCTGTACGACCATGGGGCTGGGCTGGGGTTGTTAGGGTCCACTGGTGCTGTACGACCATGGGGCTGGGCTGGGGTTGTTAGGGTCCACTGGTGCTGTACGACCATGGGGCTGGCTGGGGTTGTTAGGGTCCACTGGTGCTGTACGACCATGGGGCTGGCTGGGGTTGTTAGGGTCCACTGGTGCTGTACGACCATGGGGCTGGCTGGGGTTGTTAGGGTCCACTGGTGCTGTACGACCATGGGGCTGGCTGGGGTTGTTAGGGTCCACTGGTGCTGTACGACCATGGGGCTGGCTGGGGTTGTTAGGGTCCACTGGTGCTGTACGACCATGGGGCTGGCTGGGGTTGTTAGGGTCCACTGGTGCTGTACGACCATGGGGCTGGCTGGGGTTGTTAGGGTCCACTGGTGCTGTACGACCATGGGGCTGGCTGGGGTTGTTAGGGTCCACTGGTGCTGTACGACCATGGGGCTGGCTGGGGTTGTTAGGGTCCACTGGTGCTGTACGACCATGGGGCTGGCTGGGGTTGTTAGGGTCCACTGGTGCTGTACGACCATGGGGCTGGGCTGGGGTTGTTAGGGTCCACTGGTGCTGTACGACCATGGGGCTGGGCTGGGGTTGTTAGGGTCCACTGGTGCTGTACGACCATGGGGCTGGGTGGGGTTGTTAGGGTCCACTGGTGCTGTACGACCATGGGGCTGGGTGGGGTTGTTAGGGTCCACTGGTGCTGTACGACCATGGGGCTGGGTGGGGATGTTAGTGTCCACTGGTGCTGTACGACCATGGGGCTGGGTGGGGATGTTAGTGTCCACTGGTGCTGTACGACCATGGGGCTGGCTGGGGTTGTTAGGGTCCACTGGTGCTGTACGACCATGGGGCTGGCTGGGGTTGTTAGGGTCCACTGGTGCTGTACGACCATGGGGCTGGGCTGGGGTTGTTAGGGTCCACTGGTGCTGTACGACCATGGGGCTGGCTGGGGTTGTTAGGGTCCACTGGTGCTGTACGACCATGGGGCTGGGCTGGGGTTGTTAGGGTCCACTGGTGCTGTACGACCATGGGGCTGGGCTGGGGTTGTTAGTGTGGCTCGGGGATGCCTGGAGAGAAGGTCATCCTTAGATACGACCTCCGCCAACACACAGAGCCACGTCGGGGTTCATGTCAGACTCAAGATTGCCGAGCGGGCTATAAAAGTGTGTCTTTGTCAGTGGGTGCGACCATAAGGGCGTGTGTGGGTTGTGTGTCCAGGGATGTGTGTGTGTGTGTGTTGTGTGTCCAGGGATGTGTGTGTGTGTATGTATTTGAGTGTGTGTGTTCTGTGTCCAGGGGTGTGTGTGTGTTGTGTGTCCAGGGATGTGTGTGTGTGTGTGTGTGTGTGTGTGTGTGTGTGTGTGTGTGTGTGTGTGTGTGTGTGTGTGTGTGTGTGTGTGTGTGTGTGTGTGTGTGTGTGTGTGTGTGTGTGTGTGTGTGTGTGTGTGTGTGTGTGTGAGTGAGTGAGTGAGAGTCAGATCTCCATGTGTGAGCGTGTTATTGAGTGCTGTTGTCTGTCTCTCCCGGCAGAGTGAAGTCTCCCTCCTGAGGAACGAGGTGTCCCAGCTGAAGCAGCTCCTCCTGGCCCATAAAGATTGCCCTGTAACCGCCATGCAGAAGAAATCTGCCTATCACAGTGAGTAATGTGCCATTATGCTCCGCCCGCTGCTGCCCGTGAAATCCGTCCTAAATGGCCGCCGGCGCATCTGTACCCCGCTCTCCCCTCACGCTCCCTGAGCAATGGAGACATCACGCTGCTCGCACATTCACAAACTTGGAGTTCGACTAGTCATACTCCACTTCTGAGACAAGTCGTGTGCCTGTCATTTGGGTGGATTCGCTTTAGACCCGTAGTTTTCCATTTGAGATTTATTTCAAATTTTTTTCCTTGTCATTTTCCTCGCGGGGGGTGCACACGCCATTCAACTAACCCGACAATCAATCACCGCAAGCCGTCAATCGATCGCCAAGCCCCATTCGTGCGATGTTAGAGAGCGATATGAATACCTCCTGCTGGCCCTGGGAGGAGCAGGGAGGGGCGTACCCCCTGCTGGCCCTGGGAGGAGCAGGGAGGGGCGTACCCCCTGCTGGCCCTGGGAGGAGCAGGGAGGGGCGTACCCCCTGCTGGCCCTGGGAGGAGCAGGGAACGGCGTACCCCCTGCTGGCCCTGGGAGGAGCAGGGAACGGCGTACCCCCTGCTGGCCCTGGGAGGAGCAGGGAACGGCGTACCAACAGTTGTTCAAAAAAAACAAAGCTTGTCTCCGCCAACATGGCCCGTCTTCAGAGCGCGCTTTCCCTCCGTCAGAAGTGACACCCACACGCTGTGGAGAAGCATCTGCAATTAAAACATCACGTCTTCAACTTAACGGTAATGATGCCTTTAGGATCCGCCCCCCTGGGAAGACGAAGCGGCCCCATATGCACGCTCTTCGTCTGCACGTTCCTGTTGCCGGTCACGTGAGTGAGGGATGAGGCGTTGGCCGTCGCCGCCCCTACCCGCGGTCGAACTGAACGGCTGCCATTCCACATCTTAAGTCGTAGGGAGTCAGGTGGCTGAGCGGTTAGGGATCGGGCTAGTAATCTGAAGGTTGCCGGTTCGATTCCCGGCCGTGCCAAATGACGTTGTGTCCTTGGGCAAGGCACTTCACCCTACTTGCCTCGGGGGGGGGAATGTCCCTGTACTTACTGTAAGTCGCTCTGGATAAGAACATCTGCTAAATGTAAATGTAAGACATGGTGGAAGCGTGTTTTAATTCCCAGCGATTCAGAGATATCACCTCAGCCCCTCTCTTTTCTTTGTCCTCTCAAACAGCACCCTCTCCTCCTCAGCTGGCCTGCCATGCAGGTCACCCACACAGAGCCCTGCCTGGGCAGCGCTCACACACACACACACACACACAGAGCCCTGCCTGGGCCTGGGCAGCGCTCACACACACACACACACACATACCCTCACTTCTATTGACAATGATTGCTTCTGTGTGTGTGTGTGTGTGAGCCCTGCCTGGGCAGCGCTCACACACACACACACACAGAGCCCTGCCTGGGCAGCGCTCACACACACACACACACACACACACACACAGAGCCCTGCCTGGGCCTGGGCAGCGCTCACACACACACACACACACACTCACTTCTATTGACAATGATTTTGCTTCCAAAACGAGTCCATTAAAGCTGAGAGCTTGACAAGACCGGCCTTTCTCCGGGCGGGACGGGCCCAGCGTACCCTGTGTTGACTGTTGGGGGGAAAGTGCTGGAGCCCAGGCTGGGTCGGGGGCTGTCGACGCCAGGCCTCGTTCGGTGTTGTGGCTCCCATGTTTGGAGCGGCAGGTTCTGGGGGTGAATTGGGTCGTCCACGCGTGTTTGTCGGGGGGGGGGGGGGGAGGGGGGGTGTTTTGCATGCAAGGTGACGGGCGGGGGGGGGGGGGGGAGGTTAAGAGAAGCATGGTTGAGGAAGGGTTGACAGGCTACTCGAACAGCACCTCCACGAGGCAGACCAAGACATAACTCCATCATGGCCCCACCCTCCACCCTCTCCCCTCCACCCTCTCCCCTCCACCCTCTCCCCTCCACCCTCCACCCTCTCCCCTCCACCCTCTCCCCTCCACCCACCCCTCCACCCCTGCCCAGCGCCTGCCGTCCTCCAGCCCAGACGCTGCTAGGGGCAGGTGGGATGAAATTACCCCGTCCTGCCCTCCAAACACGCCAGGCCGGGCTTCCTCTTGGCAGGCCGGACCTTCCATCTGCTCGGAGAATCACATCAGAGAGGGGGGGGGGGGGGGGTAACCAGGGTAACCGGCTACGCCAGGCTGCGACGCAGCTTCACACAGACCCGGCCTTCCTTCCGCTTCTCTGCTTAATGCTATTAGGGGTGATAATATTCACTTGAACGTAAAACACAACCCCAGGCACATTTACTCTGGAGACGACCTTCTGCGGGGAGAGATGGCAGGTCGGTTAACGGGGGGACTGACATTAACTCGCACTAAATCGTCTGATCGACATCCGCTGGATCAGGACTGGGAGAGAGAGCCCTCAAACCCGAGGCCTTTTAAATGCTGGTCGGCCCTTTTGCTGCAGCGTGTAGCTCGCAAATACCAAACGCAATCATTCATTAAGTGCCATTTCGACTGACTCCATATCATCACCAATATTAATGATCAGGATGATCCTTATTCCTTTACGAGTCAAAGCGTTAAAGCAAGGTTTTTTTGGGGGGTGTGTGTGTGTGTGTGTTTTTTTTCCACCGCGATCCAATTAATTCAATGCAACTGACTACCAGCTGCTGGCATTTCCACTCCAGATCCTGCCTAGTCTCCAGTGTGAGCATCATTAAAATCAGGTGCTGTAATCATCTGTCGCTGCAGTAGTTGGCAAGGTAACAACACACAAATGGGGGGGGCAGAGGGGCGCCTGAAACACTGCCACACGCCCCGGAAAGTACCGCACATACATGACATGGGTTCAAACGGACTTTGGAGAGAAACAGCCTCAACAGGATGGGGATTAGATCACACATATGCTAGTCTTGGATAAGTTTGTGGGTTTCAAATCACAGCATCGGAAATTCACGGGGCAAAATGTGAAAGCCCTAGCTCACGGTGACTCATAGTTAGGCTCCAGTACAGCATGAACTACAGTATCCATTCACAGCGCTAGAATGTTCCAGAGAAGGTACTTCTAGAAGTAGTTTGATTGTGTTTTGAAGATTTATCAGTCAGAGCAATGAAAACATTTCAATTGAGATTGTGCAGGGAAGGGTGCGGGTGGGTCCTGTGTTGAGCTCCCTGTGTTGAGCTCCCTGTGTTGAGCTCCCTGTGCCTGTGTTGAGCTCCCTGTGCCTGTGTTGAGCTCCCTGTGCCTGTGTTGAGCTCCCTGTGTTGAGCTCCCTGTGCCTGTGTTGAGCTGCCTGTGCCTGTGTTGAGCTGCCTGTGCCTGTGTTGAGCTCCCTGTGCCTGTGTTGAGCTCCCTGTGTTGAGCTGCCTGTGCCTGTGTTGAGCTCCCTGTGCCTGTGTTGAGCTCCCTGTGTTGAGCTCCCTGTGCCTGTGTTGAGCTCCCTGTGTTGAGCTCCCTGTGCCTGTGTTGAGCTCCCTGTGCCTGTGTTGAGCTGCCTGTGCCTGTGTTGAGCTCCCTGTGCCTGTGTTGAGCTCCCTGTGTTGAGCTCCCTGTGCCTGTGTTGAGCTCCCTGTGTTGAGCTCCCTGTGCCTGTGTTGAGCTCCCTGTGTTGAGCTCCCTGTGTTGAGCTCCCTGTGCCTGTGTCCTCTCAGCCGCAGAGCGCGAGGACAGCTGCGAGGACATGTCCATCCCAGGCAGCCCCCAGGAGGAGGCCATCCAGCACAGCTCCGTCAGCACCTCCAACGGGGTCAGCTCCTCCTCCCTGACCCCCGGAGGCCCCGCCCCCGCCGGCGCCGAGCAGAGCACAGCGGAGGCCGAGCCACAAGGGGGCGGGGCTCAGTCCCCGCCCTCAGGAAGCTGATTGGACGCAGCCTCGACACCTCTGCAGACGGGGGGGGGGGGTGAGAGGGGAGGAGGGATCTCGCCCGGCTCCAGACTGCACCTCCTCATCGTTTGGTTTCCGTTGCGTCCACCTTTACGTCCTCGAACGCAGCTCAGTTCCCTGAGAACGCAGTGGCCTGCGAGACGTGGGTGAAGATTCAGAAGAAGGCACTTTAAGTGTAACCGTGTAAATATGGTGTCGCCGTGTGAAACACGACGACGATTGTTCATGCTTTGTTGTATTTATTTATTGATGTTTTACATGTTATTTTCGATCAATCTATGTGATGTTGAAAAAGACCAAAGTGTGTTTTGGCTCAACTGACAGAAATGTTTTTTTTATTATTTTATTTTTTGTACGCATTACATCTTTATGTTAAAAAAAACTGTAAGAAACAGTCACTTTTATTTCTGCCTTTTCCATTTTGCACATTCTGAGAGAGGTTTACCTTTTTAGTGTTTGACTGTTCACATGTTGAATACTGGCAGCTTTTAGTAGTAGGTTTGAATACAACTATCTCATGACAAGAACGTCAGTGGCCGAATCAGAGTTTGAACTCACAGCTTCTTTTTTGTGAGCGAGTAGTTTGGCTGTGTCTGCCAGTAGCATGTGGTTTGAATGTTTGAAGTCACCTCCACTTATAAACTAGTCTTAAGGAGGAGTTTGATTAAAATTGTCTGGAATTTAACAAAAATACATTCCATCTGTAGACCGATTGTTCCTGAAGCAGTGATTGTAGGATTGCAGTACGTTTTCCATAACTTAAACATGTCAATGTGAACTATGTGCCATTAATGTGTCATATTCCTCACAGATTTATTTGATACCATTCGTATTTATTATGGTTTTTTTATAACACTTCTCTTCATGTACATAAATGCTCGGTATATGAAAGATCTTACTGTTGAATAGGGTTTCTGCTGACTAGGTGACATTTCTTTCGTGTTAGACTCAGAACCCACTTAAGGATTGCCTGTATGTGTGCAGTTTCTCCTTCGCATCGGTGCCTGTGCTATGAGATGACATCGTTAGGAAACACTGTAAATGACATTGGTAACGATGTGTGTTAGCTCTCCAGGTGTTCTGCGCATTGTTTTAAAGACTACTTTAGATTGTGTAGTAGAGTCCTATTAGTAAGCTACCTTGATGTTATCAGTAAGACCTTAGCAGACCTTCAGATCCGTGAACAGGGCCCTCCACCCTGTACCTAAGGCCTCGACATGCTTCACATCAGGATACTGTGAATACATCACGTTGCTGCTCCCTCAGTCTAAGAGAAACTGAATGAGGACGTCTGTTTAAGTTATACTACCGCTTGTAAGCATTGGGACATTTAGACCAAGAAATGTAGGTTTCTTATCACCCCATTGAATCGATTTGCCTTTTCTCTTTGTACTGGCTTACTACTGTGTAGTCTAAAGACACGCTGTTGCGTCCAAATCAGCCATTTCTGTTTCTTTTTTACGTGATTTCTTTTTTTTGTGTGTTATCTGCATGAGTAAATGATTCTCTGAGAGAATTAAACTGTTATGAACATGTAATGATTCAACCGGATAAGTAACATCAACCATGTTTTTAATTGGTTTTGAAGTTCATGGAAGGTTTTTGTCATTTGTTTTACCTCGGCTTTTCTGTTTCAAAGGGGTTTGGCATTGTGTTGGTAGTCAACTTGTAACGTGTGAGGAAGTTATGTATAAAATACCATGAATTAATAAGATGTTGTAATAAATCTTTTAATATCTCTTGAAGTTCATCATTGTCTCCTTGTTCTTTTGCCTTGTCTCTTATCAGCAGTGTAAGTTTTCAGTTACATTATCACATTGTCCCGTTATTGTTGGGCTACTGTGAGACTGACGGGTTAACGCTACTGAATATGTTCTCATGGTGTGTGCTGCCACCTTGTGGGGGAGTTTATTTTCCTCCATATTTTGCTTAGAGCTTCAAGGAGTTCATAACCAGTATGCAACATGACAAAACACCAATCGGTAAAGTACTGTATATTTAGGCGAAAATACGAACAAAAAGAACGTAGTATAAAAGATGCTCAGGACTCTCTACAGTAGTTCACCACCGGCTTGTCAGACCACACGTTTATTCAAGATTCGGCGGTCTGTTTAATGAACGGGTGGCAGATCTATGGCGTCCACATCATTGGGCATGTAGGTTCCCGTTTGGGAACTGTTGGTCTGAACGCCGGAGGCTCTGTCGGACAGCGGTATCCCCGCGCACAGCGCACAGGAGATGCTTCTGTTCTGGGAGAACACCAGGCTCAAAGCGCTGCTCCAGTGTCTTCTGAGCACCGACCATGTGTAGCCAATGAGAACGAGGACGCCGAGAATAGCCAGAGTGTTCACGGCGGTGAGGTACATCGTCACGGTGACGGGCTCGGGGCCTGAGTGCGGCTCGGCCGCGGTGACGAGGCCGAGGCAGAGGTCACGAGAAGCCACGTGACACGCTTGGTCCTGGACCACACTCTCCACACACACAAAGTAAGGCGTCGAAGGTCGCAGCTCACAGAGTTTACAAACTGTTCCCTGTCTGACGTTGATAAAGCGACTGAACTTCCCCCTGGTGCTAAAGCGGTCATACATGACCCTGAAATACACGTTCTGCGTGTCGCCTTTGGTCAAACTCCAGCTGATAACCGCACAGGTGGAGGTGACGGACCCCGAGGAGACATTGATGATGACCTCATGATTGTAAACGCAAGCAGCGTTGCCTGCGGTCTCCTTTCCGGAAAAATCTTTGCTTGACGTTATGGTTTGCGTAGGTATTGATTTTGCCGTTTGACTTCCTGTTGGCAGAACTCCAGATGTGTTACGGAGTCGCTGCGACTCTGGAATGTCACGCTTGTGAGCATTCTTGATGATGACGTCTGTGGCAGGCGTGTACCCCTCTCCCTGCTTCTGCGTGTCTTCCATGTTGACGACGTTGGGCTCTGACAGCCACGGTGCGCCGCCGGCGACAGTTGGCCCGCAATTGACCCGCGGCAGCGCGTGGCTGCACATCCTGTCTGTGCCGTGGATCAACGCGCTGCTTAGGGCGCCCAGGTACTGGCCTCTCAAGAGTTCAGGCTGAGAGCACCTCAGCGACACACGGGCACGTCTGCCGGCGCCGCCCTCGAGCCATCTCTTTAGGCAGAGTATGCTGCAGCCGCAGTCCCATGGGTTCTCATTCAAGTTGAGAGATGACAGCCGAGACCTGTTATCAAACGCCCTTGGATTTAAGAGGGAGAGGCTGTTACGGTTCAGCTTTACAACCCTGAGGTGTTTCAGACCTGCAAAAGCAGACTCCTCGATGGTGGAGATTAAATTGTCACTGAGGTCAATCTCCCTGATGTGTGCACAGTGACTGAAGGTGTCCCTCCCAATCCTCCGAATATGATTTCCATTCAGCTTCAACAGCTCCAGGTTTGATAAGTGGGTGAAGGTGTGCAGGTCGATCTTTGACAGGATGTTATTGCTCACAGACGGAGCCTTTAATACCACCTTGGATTTGAACTTTGTGTTTTTGATTTGCATCCTAACATTAAAACTCGAGACAAGATCCTGCAGCGGGGAAACTGGTTTAAAAACATTGTTTGGTAAGCATGACAACTTATTTCCTGATAGATTCAGCTCATGTAACTGTCGAAGGCCTCTAAAAGTATTTCTGGTCAGTGACCTGATTTGATTATTTTCCAGGTAAAGAGTTTCAAGTGATTCTATCCCGGAAAAAATCCCCGGAGGCAAAAATGTAAGAGAATTGCCACTCAGTCTCAGTATTCTCAGACTAGACAAACCATCAAATGCACCCAGTTGTATTTCACTGATTTGGTTTCCATGCAAATCCAAGGACAGTAGATTAGTCAGTCGTGTAAAAGCCTGTTTCGCTAGAGACGAGATCCTGTTATTCCCCAGAAGAAGTTCTGTGAGGCCACTTAGAGAGGAGAATGATCCATGATGAATAAAACTGATCAAGTTGAACCGAAGATCCAGACAGGTTAGATCGGGATAATGCAAAAAATCCTGAGGTTCAAATCTGCCGATGGAGTTATGAGCCAAACATAAGGTTTTTATAGTTGAACCCGACCCCAGACCTCGGGGAACGTGGGTAAATCCGTAACCTAACCACATTAATGCTTCATCATTCGATTGACAGAGAACAGGAAATGTAGTCGATGACACTGTGAGAAGAAAAACGTATAAAAGACACAAAATCATAATCTTCATTTTTCAGAAGACACTGTCAAGTGACAAGAAGTCTGTCTAATGATGCCACTGACTGGAAGAGGAGTACCTTTTCTCATCTCCTGCTAACAGGAAGGACAGTTAATTAGGCATTTCCTGCAATGTGCTATTCCGATCTCCCTACACAAACTGTTTACAGAGAAAAACTGTATGCTGTAGTTAATTACCCATTTAATCATAGATTACACATTAAAACTGCTTATGATGTTATCAACTGCAAATCGAATGACCTGACTGAACTTTTGTGTGGGGTTCATATTTGTGTTACATTCATTTTATTGTGTTACACAATATTATTGTGGTTTTAAAACAATACAGCCAAATAACTTCCTGTACAATAACCCCTCAATTTGTACTCTGTGAACCAGACCAACCTACAAGCTCATGGTTAAGTTGCTCTGGCAGGTCTGTCTGGCCATCCTCCCAATCACACAGATTTCCCTCCGGCATAGAAAGTGTCGGGCCAATCACAACCGTTTATCTGAAAGGGGGCGGGTTTAATAAGGTGGCTGTACAGGGGAGCGCAGTCGAGGCATTTTTATAAACGACCACATCAAAAGCTTTTTTATTTTCCTTCTTTATTTCATCTACAAACACTATTGTTACTACCAGATCCAGTGGATTTGAAGCACCACATTTGTAATATTAATGGGAAGGAGCCTTGTTCAGATAGTTTAGGTTGATTTAGGTGCAGTTTTAGGGTCGTATGTGATGCTGGGATATACAGAACAGACAATAGAGGGGGGTGCATTTCACGACAGGCTTGTTGTATTCCTTCTTGCCATGAAATGCACCCCCTGCTAACTTTGAATAGGAAAGTGTCACATGCCTGAAACTTACTGTGGTTACTCATACTAGTGCCCTCAGTGTACAGTAAGAATCATTTAATGCTGGGATATACAGAACAGACAATAGAGGGGGGTGCATTTCATGGCAGGCTTAATGCACCCCCTGCTAACCCTGACTAGGAAAGTGTTACATGCCTGAAACTTACTGTGGTTACACGTACTAGCCCCATCTTGTGCAATGCACACACTCACCAAACTCACTCATGTAGGTAATCCCCAAATATAAAGGAAGCCTTTGTTCCACAAAAGTATTATTTTAATGTAAATAAACCAGCCTAACAATGATTAATGCCAAAACAAATTAAATAACATTTTTTTTTAAATATACGGATGGTTGAGAGAAAGAAAACGAGAGAGAGAAGAGGGAGATAGAAAGCAAGAGCGAGGAAAAAACATAAATGTATTCATGTGCGATTAAGCAACTGAGGTACAAAGAAAAAGTGAACAATGAAAGGAAAATAGGTAGCAGCAATGACTTATGGTCATATATACATGCAAGTAACAGCAACAGACAATCTCAGCAACCTGTGCCACTACTGTGGGATGGAAAATAGGATGAGCCACTATGGGTAATGTATTTTTAAAAATCATTACATATTTTTTAGTTTTTAGACTTAAAGATTATTTTGATTGCTGTGATCATTATAAGATGTATTTCATTATTACAAGCATGACTAAAGCAGAAACAGTACGATTATTACTAAACACTCAGTTTAATAGATGTGATGGTGTCCAAATTAAAGGACTTGCAGGCCCCCTGATATCGGACTGGCCACCCCAAAATGTCATTCGCTATACCTGGCAATTGGATGCTGATTGACATTTAATTTATTTTGTTAAAAGAAGCGTTTCTTTTGACACCTGCCAGCGCAATTTTTCAATCGAGGATATTTCCACAGTTCACCAATCAGTCACAAATACGCCAGCGTCTGATACAGCGCCAGCGACGGAAGACAAGAGCATCATATTACAGTTATCGTTTTAAAGGTCACATGACATGAAAACTTCACTTTAGGAGGTTATTTAACATTAATATGAGTTCCCCTAGCCTGCCTTTGGTCCCCCAGTGGCTAGAATTTTCGATAGGTGTAAACCAAGCCCTGGGTGTTCTTCTCCGCCTTTGAGAAAATGAAGGCTCAAACGCTCGGTTTGAAAATCTCCTCTTATTGACGTAACAAGGAGCCAGGCTACCGCCCTTCTCTCTGCTGTGCCCGCCCAGATAATCTGGCCCGCCAATGAGGAATTGAGCTACGATTGTGCAAGGGCGAGTGCAATATCGTGTTTTCCTGCAGAGACATCATGCCATGGCTAGCAAACGAACGAAGCATAACAGTTGCTCAGTGCTTGGATGTACAAATCAACACACAAGTCTTTTTGTAGTTCCGTCATCCGAGCCTCTAAACAATCAGTATCTTAATTTGATTTTCGCTGAAAATGCGCCTACACAACTTCTGTTGTAGGCGCATTTGTTTTGTATGTCTGCGCCAAACACTTCAGCCACGACTGTTTCCTCAACTTGAGCTAATACAAAACTGGCCTTGCTGAAATTAAATTCTGGATCAGTACTAACTCTCCTTCGTCCAGCTACTAACCTCGGACAAGTAAGTTAACTAACGCTATATCATTTTGTAGCTTTACTGTATATGGTTACCTAGCTTGCTACCCTTAGAATGTGGCTGTAACATTAGCTCTGCAGCTAATAGCTGAGTTACTGTCGCTATGGAAAGGTAGATAGCATCAAGTATAAGTGTGAATACATATGCTGTACGTGAGTGTTGTACACTTCTTTGTTATTTGGATAAACGTTCTGCTGTTGGTGTTATGGCGCGCGCGATATCCACCTTTCCTCTGTGTGTACCTCTGCAAACCAGGGTTATCAGATGAGAATGGGCAAATTCGAGGTATTTTACAGCAACGGGGTTACAGCCATTGCGATACATCCGTTGTAAACATTAGCGCATGGTGCCGCCCCTCCGCTCCTCATTAGCATTTAAAGCTACAGACACCAAAACAGCGCGTTCTGAGGAAAGCTCCTTGTAGGACTGCTAGTAGTGGCTGTAATTCTGCACCAAGGCTGAATTCCGTGAAAGAGACTTCTGATACAGTATTAGGGGACCACTAAGGCCTATATAAAAGCATCCAAAAACAGCATGTCATGTGACCTTTAAGGTTTAGCATTGGGGTTGAGGCTTCCTGAACAAAATGTTATGAGAGTTGCTGGGCCACACATGTAAGCCTACATAAACGTTTTTTTTCCGATTTGTCTCTCTTTTCGACCTGACCTTCGGTTTGCAAGGCGGCCGAGAGCTGGGAGTTGCACCAATGGCTAACATATTTTATATGTTGTCTCTTTGTGTGCTGTGTGCAGGCGAATAAAAAATACTCCAACCAGCAGATCTTCAGTTGCGGCAGTGTTCTAATTTAGGGTGACCAGATTTGAGTTTTGGGGGGGGGGGGAATTGCATGCCGCACCATCTGATCAAAATGATCGTATTTGGAGGATAATTAACGTGCATCTGGCAACACTGAGAAGACAGTCGACTACTGAACGTTATCTACAGTCATGTACAGTATGTCCGGGTAAAAGAGGACGTCTGGTCACCCTACCTAGAACACAACGCAGAACGAACCACGCTACAGTTGCACTATACTGCCTGCACTTGTGTAGAACCTCCACCAGGAGGCGACACATCCACATCCAATGAAAGATGTATGGGTTTCATATTTAAAACTACTGCATGCGTCTACTTTTATTTATTCTTAATATGCTCAAATATATTGTCCGTTTTTCACAAACTATGATTTGATAAATGATGAGTTCAATATGTTTGTGTGTTTTTTCTGCTTCTTATTAGCTATTGTATACAAGCCAATAATATATTACATTGTTGTCTCATACACTGAGGTAGGAATATGGGAGTTGGGAATTGGTTCCTTGCAGAATTGCTTTTGCTGAAAATGGTCATATGCATCCAAAGCTTATGAAACCTGACTCAGTACAGTACTGTGAACGCCTCACAGGCCCTTTCTAGCATGATCCCATTTGAGCTAGCTTTCATTAGCACATGATCAGAGAGCCAAATGTTGATATGTAGGTCAAAGATTGCATGTGAATAACAATGACTTTCTTTGATTTAGTTCTACTTTCCCAGGCTACAGTGGGGATATTTATCCATATGCACCTCATATTTGATGTAATATCACATAAATCAACA
Organism: Thaleichthys pacificus; assembly: GCA_023658055.1. Taxonomy (NCBI): domain Eukaryota; kingdom Metazoa; phylum Chordata; class Actinopteri; order Osmeriformes; family Osmeridae; genus Thaleichthys; species Thaleichthys pacificus. The sequence continues at coordinate 2,199,637 of CM042867.1, forward strand.
CAAATAAACATAATCAAACCCATCATCAAAGTCTCTTCATCAACCACCTCAAACTGCAGCTTATTATCTCTGATTGTTGCATTAATTAGAAACCTTGAGGTAGGCCTAATGGCTGTGCATTATTCATTCCCTACGTGAGCTTCACTTTGATGTGGGTTGAAGCCATGAAAACAGAGAGCATCCATGCCTAGCGCTTAGCTGCCAGGCTGTCTCCACCCAGGCAGGGTCTGTGGCAGAGACTGGCTCTCCCTGACAGAGCTGCCAGGCAGGGTCTGTGGCAGAGACTGGCTCTCCCTGACAGAGCTGCCAGGCTGTCTCCACCCAGGCAGGGTCTGTGGCAGAGACTGGCTCTCCCTGACAGAGCTGCCAGGCTGTCTCCACCCAGGCAGGGTCTGTGGCAGAGACTGGCTCTCCCTGACAGAGCTGCCAGGCTGTCTCCACCCAGGCAGGGTCTGTGGCAGAGACTGGCTCTCCCTGACAGAGAGCAGGATCCTCACTGGAGAGAATGGACAATGAGAAGGGAGACATCGAGGAAGATCCTTTCACCAGCGTCCCAATCCCGCTGACCGAGGGAGGGGCAGGCAGTTGTTCATCTCCCCGACCCTGAATCCAAACAGAAGTCCAATGTTAGTTTGGAGGGAGCAGATCCTGGTCTTCCTGTCTTCTAAATACAGCAAATGAGGGGAATGTTAATGTAGGGTCTGGTCTGCTGACAGGGGGAAGGCTGCTCCATGCTGTTCCTGTAATTCGACAGGTATCACGCCTCAGCCCTCAGCGCTCTGCCTCAGCAGATTGTCCGCTCGCTTAATTAGGCAAGGATTAAGGGCCAAACTGCCTGTTTACGTGAACTGTATCATAAATACAAGCTGGCCGTCTCCTTTTTTGGGTGAATAAGTATTAGGAGTCTGGGGGCTGCAGGCTGGAGGTTCTCTCGCTAGAAAGCCCTTCTCCCCCAGGGGCCGTGGGCTGGCTCTGTCCACAGGCTTTAACGCTCCTAATCCAGAGAGACTAAGATGAAACGGGGTGATTTACATTTAATTCAGAATATGTAAATATGACGATAGTGTCCCCAACCAAAAGCAAGATACAATGGACCCCACGGCACACCGTAATGATGGCCTCTATTATCATTCAAATGGGGTGAATTGAGTATATCTTTAATATTTGCCCCGTACATTGTTAGTACATATGAGATGTATATTCCCCTCCCCCCACTTGACACATATGCACAGTTGTAATTATTTTCAGTTGGTCGTGAGGGAGTCTGGATCTGATTTCCATTTATACTCTTGAATGCAGAGTGACAGGGCTTCACCCAGGATATGCATCTGTTTAATAAGATGACCCCTGGTGTATCAGTTTAGCCATCGCCACGCCGACGGGCAGGGGCGGGGCCCTCTGGGCATGTGCAGATGTACTGAGCTGAACCTTGTAGGCACTGGCAGTGCTCTCACTGCAGACCCAGCGACACAACCAACCCCACCACCATTATCATGAGGGTCTACCTCATGAAACCTCCTAGGGCTCTATTTCAAGTGGAGGAATAGCTGGTATTTCTCTAAGTAGCCTGTCCAAGACTCACCCACATCCTCACCTCAGGAAACAGCCGAGCAGGATGCTGGTGTTCACGTGTGTTTGCTTTGTTGAACGCCTCCCTCTTCTCGTTGGCAAGAGCATCAAGATAAAAGCTATTATCTTCCCCTAGGCATTTAGTTAGTCTAGTCCTTTAAGTTGTTAGTACAATCTATTATTAGATGCAATTAGTAGCCAATGTCTGTTTTCTCAGGGATCTTGTGTTTAGGGTCAGATAAACCGTATTTCTCATATCTCACCTTCTCGACTCTCCATATCACGTAGCATGTCGATATTTCCAATGCGGTTTGTATCAACCCTGTACAGAAATCAATTCATAAATAATAAGGCTTTTCTGAGTGGAACTGCCATTAGGTTACCTAACTATGCCGAAGGCTGCAATAATAAATAGTCCTGTAATTGAAAATTGTGATGCCCTCCATGTATTGAAGAGTTAATTAACCTTGCTCTCACATGCTTACTGGAGGCAATCTTGAGTAAAGTGCTGATTGGTGTAAATCCACATCGATTGGTGAGATACTTGAGTCAAAGTCATGAGGATTTTGCAATAGATTTTTAGCTTGTGTTGTACGTAGATTGTTATAAAAAGTAAGTGACACATCCAAGAGGATTTGACACAATGCCAGTGACATGGCTGTATGAGGTTATTGAGGGTGAATCATTTCTGAATCGGATATCCTCCGAACAGTCCGTTAGTATTTGCTGAAATCCATTCTCTCATTCTGCCACACTATTGCCACACGCAGTACCCTTGTTTCTCACATCATTCTAGATGGCATGTTGATCTCCATTCTGGCTATATTAAACTTTAGTAGTGTTATTGATAAAAGTCCTAATTCAAAGTGCCTGGTTTTATCGACTCTCTCAAGCTCCCATGTTAAGCCTTGATGTTGGACACACATCAAGGTCAGTATGCATTTGCAATTTCATCTCTCTTTCAGGTTGTTAAATCCACAGAGATCCGATACAGGTTCGGTGTGGTTGTGTTGTGGTGGGATATACGGCCTGTGATATCCCTGTGATATCCCTGTGATATCCCTGTGACATCCCTGTGACATCCCTGTGACATCCCCGTGATATCCCCGTGACATCCCTGTGATATCCCTGTGATATCCCTGTGATATCCCCGTGATATCCCTGTGATATCCCTGTGACATCCCCGTGATATCCCCGTGACATCCCCGTGACATCCCTGTGATATCCCCGTGACATCCCCGTGATATCCCCGTGATATCCCTGTGACATCCCTGTGATATCCCCGTGATATCCCTGTGACATCCCCGTGATATCCCCGTGATATCCCCGTGATATCCCTGTGATATCCCCGTGATATCCCTGTGATATCCCCGTGATATCCCCGTGATATCCCCGTGATATCCCCGTGATATCCCCGTGATATCCCCGTGACATCCCTGTGATATCCCTGTGACATCCCCGTGATATCCCTGTGATATCCCCGTGATATCCCTGTGATATCCCCGTGATATCCCCGTGATATCCCTGTGATATCCCTGTGTCGGTCGACACTGTTCCTCTGCCCTCTGGCATCGCTCTTCCCGCCATTGTTACAGATTAGTCCTCTATCATTGCAGGCACCGTCGTGTTGATTTATTGGCTCTCGCCGCGGTCTTGACTCCCCCCATTAGCTTCTTCATTACCCTGCTGGTCATTTCATGGTGTGCTTTACTGCTCGTCTTCATCGAGCTGCGGGAGGAGGGACCCAGGTCTCTTCTGACCTCATATTCCACTTGTCTGTTTGACCCTTGACCTTTAATCACTCTGTGGACCAAACGCCATTGATTATAATCTGACGGAAATGCATATGGATATTTTTTTTCTCTCTATATTGATAGGGTGTATTCCCGGTAAGGTGTACATCTGGTAATGGGGGTGTCTGGATCCCGGTGGGTTGGTCGTTTGTTGGTGGTGTGCTCCACTGAATCCTCCCCCCTTCCTAAGTAGCGAACCATAAACAGCCCAGTCCGTCCCTCTCGATATTCATTTAGCTAATCGTTTACAGTTGGGCACACTGCGGACTGGGGGAGGAGAGGGTTGGTCTCCCATGATGTGAATGCTAAGCAAGCAGCTTTCAATATATCTGCAAATGACCCAATGCCTGCTTAATCTGCCCCTGCTCTCTATTCATAGAACTCCCTGATTATCACCAGCAACCCACAGACAGCCTTCTCAAGGTTAAATGCAAGGTCCCACGCTCTTTGTTTGTACCGCAGTGACCGTCATACTTGACTCCTCTTCACCTAATGTACGCATTGCAGAGTGGGCTTTCAGTGTGTTTTCAGAGTAAAATGTGAAATCTTCCCTTCCTTTTTTTAAAGCCCTTTTATGGACTTTTCATTGAGTCATATTCCTTTGGAAGGACGGTAGTGTGGAGGAGGGAGGCTGTTTTCTGTGAGTCATGTGAATGAGTCAGAATGTGACGCTGAAAGGTGATCGGCCTCAGATTGTGTTGATGCCGCTCTCTCCCGTCTCCGCGGTCGTGGGCTTCGATCAATCTGCTCGAGGGATTTAAAAAAGCAGAAGTACTCAGATGTGGATTTGGGATATTAATTCAAGACGCCCACAGTTTGACAGAATGTGCCCCGTCTACATGAGCTCCTGGTCCCAGACCCAATTTATCCAACAATTAAGCCGAGGTTTTGCCTGGAGAACATAATGGGATTAGACCAAGAAGCGGCTAACCCAGGATTTAACTATCAAATGTTGAAGAAAAGCACAGAGTTAATGAGGGCTCCTCTCATCCTGCATGAAGGGCATGTCTTCTGTGCTCATAAGGGCCATTTAGGGTCCAGCCACATGCCTCTAACACTTTTATGTACCGTTATAATTTTGTACACAGACACGCTGACGTAAGTTAAGTATCAAGGAATGAATTGTAAAGTTTTATGCAACAAATGAGCCTTGATTAAATCTAACCTTTCAGGGATGAGACCCTGGGCCTACATCTATGTTGGTTCATAAAGTTGGAAATTAGACGGTTTATTTTCAACCCTCGGCCGATTCTCCGTCCGCTAACCTGTGCTCTGAGAGGCTTTTTTGTGCCGCGTGACGCCAAAGAGATGGCATCTCACTTTCACCATACATCAGCCCTCAGAAAACCTTTCAAACTCCTCATGGAGACGAGTGACTCTGAGAATGTATTTCTGATGGAAATAAACAATGAGGAAGTACTTTGAGGCAAAGTCACCCTGTGTGTCATTCTCTTTGTTCTGTTCATCTCTTTATGCTACTCACATTTCTCCTGGTTTCTTTCTCTCGAAAGTGATAAATGAAAATCAATTTGACTTCAGATTTCTTTTTCTCCCGATGCGTTCTAGTTTGGCCCCTTGTTTGGCTGTGCTTTACAGCAGGCATCTGCCAGGTGTCTCCTCTGGCGCACAGCAATCAGCTCGGTGGCAAGGCCCATCATTTCTCCTGGATGATAAGCAGACACTGCCAGTGCCAGGGCGTGATTAGCCCATCTGCAATCACGGCGAAACATCTTCATTGTGTTGAATCGAAAGGATTTGTTATGGATGAAGCCTTTCTGTTTTGGACGAGTCTTATTCAGCTGTTGTAGGAGGCTGAAATGACGATTGGGTTGTTCCCTTTTCCTCTTTCTGTCATGCGTTGGCGATCCAGATCGAGTCGAGACTGGATCGGTAACTTCCACCGATCAACTGCAGCTGTTCACATGCATGTTTGCCAATGAATTAATCAAGAAGACAAAGACACACTAACCACCGTTTTAATATTCTTCAATTAAACAAAGTTAATCAGCCCAGTGTTTGACTTATTAAATGATTAGCGGTCTCAGGCTTGCATAGACCATCTTGGTGACTGGGACATTTGCATTTTTACTTAATGCAAATGTTTGTTCATGTTTGTTTGTTGATATTCATACGATCAATGTGACTCATTCAAAGACAAGCAAATTCCCGATTCTTATTTTACTCTGTCCCCATGCATATAAACTGTATCTACCGGCATTATACCAATTTATTTTTATATTTCTGTTGTAATGTTCAGAGGGGCTTGTGACATGAAAAATCCTGCGGTCTGGGTGAAGGTGTCTCTGGGGGAAAACCTGGTGACAGCACTCTATAAATCAAGCTGGACAGGGCTTACCAGCTATCATGGCTCTGAGAGGCAATGATATTATAAAGCCTTTATAATTAGATATGAAAATCCTTGTGTGAAAATCTCAGTATTTGACAGGTGTCTTGATCCTGGATTATAGCTATGTCCTCGCTGATATTGTTTCAATAATTGAAAATGTTCTTTGGTAAACAAACCCATTGTCCCTGGACAGTAGGTGAACAAAAAGCATTAGAGTTCACAGCTGTGCTGCTTCTGCTTGCACCGAAGCAATAACAGGATATTAGTATGTCTCTCCACCGGCCTTTGGATCTCAAGGTAGATTACATTTTTGACTTCCTCTGACGACCAATCAATACATCCTGGGGTTCCCAAAGTTCATGGCACAGCACATGTATACAAATGCTGTGATGTCACTACCCTTCCTCTTAGAAAACATCAGAGAGCAGACTCCAGCCCGAACCTTGACCCTGTCCCCTGACCCTGTCCACTGGCCCTGTCCACTGGCCCTGTCCACTGACCCTGTCCACTGGCCCTGTCCACTGGCCCTGTCCACTGACCCTGTCCCCTGGCCCTGTCCACTGACCCTGTCCACTGGCCCTGTCCCCTGTCCACTGACCTGTCCACTGGCCCTGTCCCCTGTCCCCTGACCCTGTCCACTGACCCTGTCCACAGCCCCTGTCTCCTGACCCTGTCCCCTGACCCTGTCCACAGACCCTGTCCCCTGACCCTGTTCACTGAGAACACTGACAGGGTGACAGCGTTGTGTTGGTCGTCTGTTTTGGTGAGGACTCTGGAGATGTAAAGGTCCAAAGGCCTGCTTCCTGTGAGCCCCAGCGCTGTGCAGGGCTCTGCATCACCACTCCCCCAGACCCAGAGAAATGTCATTCATTAGAGAGTCTTTCTCCTTGCCTATAAACTGAAACAAGGTTTTCGGGAAATTGGAAAAGTGAGAGAGCAGCATTGATTTCATGGTGAGAAGAAAGCAGTAGATTGTTGAATCTAATGCTCTGAGGTAGCCTTCTTCATAAACTGAACCATAACAATCTCTATGTTCCTGTTGAAAATGAAAAACACTTTTGAGTTCAGCCAGGACATGAAAGGCTAAGCATTCATTAAACAATATCTTTGATGTTTTTCCTGTGAAACATTTGCGAAGACAGACAGTTTGTGTAACTGTGTGTTTACATGTGTAGCATAGCGTTCTATTTGTATGTATTGTACCTCAACAACCACAATGAATGTTTTTCAGTGCGAGTGATTTGCTCACATTAGCTGCATGATCACATTGACTCCAGGGTCTAATCCATTAAATATTGTTTTGAGGCAAATCACAAGACTGCTCCTCTCAGTGAGACAGTGACTGGCTGCCTGTGTGTTTATCCGGTGGGGGGAACACTAGGAAATGAGCGCCGTCTCCGTCTGAGACAGTAAGCTGAGGGAAACACCGTTCTCTCACCGTCATCGGCTACCAGCCAGGGAAAGTGGTGTGTCTGAGCGCTACACTGGGGAGATTGTCGGCCCAAGATGAGGTTATGTCCTGACTGACTATCGCACATTTGCTCCGCAAAGAATTGTGAGCAGAGCGGGATTGAGAACATTCCTCCCAGTTGACTTGCTGCACCAGGAGGTTCCCCTGCTCCCGTCAGTGTTGTGTAACCCTGCTGACGCTGTGTGGACCTCCTGTAAACACCAGCCATCGTGGACCAGGAGGTTCCCCTGCTCCCGTCAGTGTTGTGTAACCCTGCTGGGCCTGTGTGCAGCTCCCCCCTGCTCCCGTCAGTGTTGTGTAGCCCTGCTGGGGCTGTGTGGACCTCCTGTAAACACCAGCCATCGTGGACCAGGAGGTTCCCCTGCTCCCGTCAGTGTTGTGTAGCCCTGCTGGGGCTGTGTGGACCTCCTGTAAACACCAGCCATCGTGGGACAAGAAGGCCTTGTTCACTCGTTGTTCCCTGCAGTTTATACAACAGTTACATAAACTCATTACCCTCCCCTACCTGCCTTAGGCCTTGCCTAACTATTTCCTCTCAATGCTGACCTCAAAACGTGTTTAACTCCTTCATGTGAGGACAGTTCACGACACACGTTTTCCCCTTCTGTGTCTGTTTAGTCTGAGCGCGCTCAGTACAGTCGGTCTCCCTACTTTGCTCTCAGCGCAAGTTTGCATATTCATCCTTCTGGCGTACAGCACGGGCGATGTTGCCATGCTGTCTTTGATATGCTAACCAGCAGACAACATGGACACAACGCCCTCCTCAGACACGGAATGCCCAGATGTCCAGCGAGCCCTCTGTTTCCTGTCAGTCTGACAGAGTTGATATTCATGGCCTGGCGTCTGTAGATGTGCGATGTGCCTGCAGACACAGAACTCCTACAGCTGGCCCCGGTCTGGTTTCATATGAACCTGACAGCAGCGGATGCTCCAGAACCACAGGGGGAATACAGATGAACTCCGCCTCAGTGCTGGCCGCGGGCTTGCTCTGGGTTCGTTACGGTCGGTTCTAAAGGTACACACACACTGCAGATATTGCCCACTGTAGCCTGAATAACTAGCAAGGCCGGCCTCCTCGTCTTGGACATAGACTGGCAAGGCCGGCCTCCTCGTCCTGGACATAGACTGGCAAGCTTTTGCGTGTGTCGGGCAGGTTCTGTTTTCAGGACGCAGTGTCTGTTCGGTGGATGAGGTACGCAGATTGAATTATTCAAACATCGGCAGCTCTAATGCGTACATTAGAGCTGGCCCCTTGCAGCACTCCGGAGCTCATATCAGCAAACAAGATAAGCGCCGGTATATCAAGGAAGTACAGACACACCAGCGCCGTTCCCATGGGAACGCGACGGTACACAACAGATGTTGTTACCGCCAACCAAATGTGATCAACAATAACATGGGCATTAATCCACAGGTCTGAATCATGCATCGACAGACAGACAGTTCTGGGATCTGGGAAACAGCACAGGCACATCTTTTCATCTGAGATTACCGTAATATTCCACGGTTTGAAACTTCACTTTCATCCTGGGTTTGGGAAGGATGAGATCTTGCCGATTTTTTAAATATTATATTTATGTTGCAGTGCGCAAACTTAAAGATCCCATGACATGCTGTTTTTGGATGCTTTTATATAGGCCTTAGTGGTCCCCTAATACTGTATCTGAAGTCTCTTTCCCGAAATTCAGCCTTGGTGCAGAATTACAGCCACTACGAGCAGTCCCACAATGATCTGTCCTCAGGACGAGCTGTTTCTGTGTCTGTAGCTTTAATGCTATAAGGAAGAAAGAGGCGGGGCTAACTGCCATGCTTCGGTCGTTTGCAAGCCATGATGTCTCGAGGAAAAACCAATATCGCGCTTGCACGGTCGTAGCTCATTTTCTCATTGGTGGGCCAAATTCTCTGTGCGGGCAAAGCAGAGAAAGGGGAGGTAACCTTCCTCCTTATGACGACATAAGGAGAGGATTTTCAAAACCGAGCATTTCAGCTTTCATTTTCTCAAAGGCGGAGAAGAACACCCAGGGCTTGGTTTACACCTATCAAAATTTCTAGCCACTGGGGGACCAAAGGCAGGCTAGGGGAACTCAAATTAATGTCAACCCTTGTGTTATCTTCAGGTCATTCTGACCCATCAGTCATTGTGACCCACCGTCATATTGCGACAACTTTACCGCATACAAAAACTAAGCGAAGCATTTTCTTTTAACCGTCGGGCTGTCTCAGACCCCCCACATCGCGAAGGTTAAAAGAAAATGCTTTTTATTTGTTGTTGTATTGTAAAACTGTCACAACACAACGATGGTTCGTTGTGAACCTTTGGGTCATGTGACCCGAAGGCAGCACAAGGGTTAAATACATTTACATTTAGTCATTTAGCAGACGCTCTTATCCAGAGCGACTTACAGTAAGTACAGGGACATTCCCCCCGAGGCAAGTAGGGTGAAGTGCCTTGCCCAAGGACACAACGTCATTTTGGCAAGGCGGGGAATCGATCCGGCAACCTTCTGATTACTAGCCCGACTCCCTCACCGCTCAGCCATCTGACTCCCTCCTAAATAAAATAAATAATAAATAATAAAATAACCTCCTAAAGTGAACATTTCATGTCATGGGACCTTTAAGGAATGCAGTTTGCTCCCTTGTGTAAAAATCACATCTGTTTTGAAACTATGGACTCCTCTCTCCATGACTGCTGACTGTTGGCTGGAGCTGCAGCAATATCAGCTCTCTCCTGCCATGCGGGGGGATTCTGCCCAGACAGCACAGTTGCATAACTCCTTTGAAAGCCCACAGAGAGATATGGACACTGAGGCGGAGGTACAAGGCCAGTATGTTTTGTAGACCGCTGCTCTCTGTGCTCTGAGAGCTTCCGGAGAACACACCCCTGGCTATAACCAGCTGGTTTCTTCCATCACAAATAAAGAAGAAAAATCATTAGATCACAATACAGGGATGCTGTGGTTCCCAAACAAATGCTGTTTTTCTAGGCAGTTAATACAGAACCAAAAACCTTGTTGGTAACTGAAAAACAATGAAAATGTTTAGTCTTCATTTGTTTAAAGCATTGAGAACTCTAACAACGATACACAGCAGGAGATCATAAACCAGGTAAAACACTGTCTGTATTTGCACACAATAGAGAAGCAGTGCATTAAACATTGCTGTCCTTCTGTGCCCTTGGTTGGTGGGGGGAAATGTGTGATAGCAGCGCCCCATACATCACTGTCCAGACTGCAGCCACAGCAAAGTAATCTATTTGTCCTGCGACAATATGGTGTAATTTGTTTCTCAGCTTTCTTGCAAGGCAAGCAGAATCATAGAGAATTCCGGCAACTGTGCTTACGTATGTGGTGAACTGGGGGAGTTAGGGTCGTGTTCTGTACCGTGTCTGCGGAGGAAGGTCCAGCTCCTCTCAGCAGCCACATTCTCTTTGTCATTTCTTTGTCATTAACTAACATTACTTGTCCCTGAGCTACAGTCCATTGCGTCCAGCGACATTAAGCCTGAGTTCCCAATGATCATCAGAAGACTGCAGTGTGTCTCTTTCTACGGTTCCTTGTGTTTTGCAACCCAGTAAATTCAGTGGGAAACTTAAATAAAAGAGAGGCAAAAACGGTATTTGCTCCGATTTAATGGTGACACTAAATCCACTTCCTGGTGCAGTAGATTTATCCAGCCTTGTCCAAGTCCACTGTACAATGGAGTATTGTATGTGTCCACAGGTTTATCTTGATTATTGTGGATATTAAGACCGGTATTGACCCTCTCCTTGGCCCCTGGTTAGTGCCCTAGTTTGGGGATCAATGTACTGACCTCATGAGGAATGTTCTAGTTCTCATGAATGCCCTAGTTCCGGCTATTTCGATCGTTCCACAACTATGGTTACGCAATCTCCCGTTACAATCGGTTAGCGTGGTTTCACTCAAGGCGGAAGAGAGAGTGGAGAGAGAGTTGAGGGCGAGTGCTCTCTCGCCCGCCCCAACTGCCTCTCACTGCTGTGTATCCATTCTGTCACAGCCCCCCACCACCCATCCTTACGTAAGCACTACCTCGGAAACAACACATCCATGCTCCCACTGTTTCACAGCAATTAGAAACACTAAAAATGCCTATTAACGTCCGCAAACCATGCTCACTGGCTTAATTATTTAGACACGTCTCCTTGTGGATGGCTGTGTACTGGAGCTTGGTCCAGTATGAGTTCATGACCTGATGGGGAGACGGAGAGAGAGAGAGAGAGACGCTTTGTGCTTTAATGTCGGCTCCACGTGGATGCTAGGTCAGTGAGGCAAAGAACATTACCTTATATAATGACCTCGCTCTCCTGACGGACGAGGCTGTTACTTCACCTCTAACCTGTAGTCCTCCTCTGTGATGGTTTACGCTGCTTTTGTGTACAAACTGCCCGGGAGGATGTTTGTCTCAGTGCAACATAAACTACCAGGGAACACTTGAGACGTGGAGTGCTTGGCTCACGCAGGCTCTAGGAGAAACGTCCGTTTCCTGCGGAGGCCTCACGTCTGACAGAAGTAGCAGGTGTGGACAAACAGAGATACAAGGGCTCCAGACGGACGTTCAGATGCATGATAAAAGGGCCCCCAATCAATCCATCCATCCATCCACCCTCCCCCAGCAGGACCAACCAGGATAGGTCTGAGGAATGAGCAAATCAATCAGTGTCAATTAGAGCTGCGTTCAAAGTAACCCTCATCCTGGGAGTCCCACTCGGGCGCCGCGCTTTAACAGCGGGCCGCGCAATTACGCTGCAAAGCTTCCTAGAGCACCCCGGGTCTGCAGGGTGAGCCGCGGCATATGAAAGGCCGGCTCTGCCTTTCATGGGCCGCGCCCAGGTTCCCCTCCTGGGCCGGGCGCCGCCCGGAGCACGGGAGAGGCCGGCGCCGTCGGACGCCATCGTTTCATGCCTTTCATGCCCGTCCTCGGGTCTCTCCCTGTCACACCCGGCGCAGGGATGCCATCATTCCTACCTGCATTGATCTTCAAAGCCGGCTGTTTGTTCAGGCTCTCAGTTTTCTCTATCTCGACCGGGGGAGGGAGTGGAGCGGGGGGGGGGGGGGGTACAGTAACTGTCAATAAGCTCTCCGCCTATTGATTTCACGAGGAGCAGTGGAGTGCATTCACGCTGTGCTGCCCCACCTCCGGTCTCCACTCTGAAGTGTCAGAGCGGTTTCCTACCAGCGGAGCTCCAATCAGCCGCAGGAGTGGGGGAGTTTAATCACATTTGACTCGCGGTGCGGATTGGAGCAGGTCGCAGATCCCTTCCAGAACAGTGCTTTGTGAGTTGGATGATACCCAATTTGCACACCAGCAGTACACGCTGCAGACAAGCACACAAGCATCTGAGTATAATAATCGAATCCTTCTTCCTGTTGGTTTATGAATATAACATGTCATCCATCTTTGGGAGTTTTTTTTTATTTGCCTCATTTACCATCTGTGAATTTGTGGGTACTAGGGAGTATCACACATATGAATTCTGGAAGTGCTGTAATATTCGATATAAAAAACGTATTGTGTGCGTTTCCTTTCATGACATATTTGGAGTGAGAAATCCACATAGGGAAGATTTAGGTCAGCCACATGTTTTGGTTCATTTGCATATTACTTTAATCTGTTTATATCTGAAGCCAGGAAGCAAAACAAAGCTCAAATCTATTCAAAGGGGCTTTTAATTGTGTGTAATGAGCACATCTGGGCCATGCCTCTATTGGGTGTCTGGTGACTGAAACACAGAAGATATTTTTGCATGGAAACAGGGTAGATTTGCATCATCCCTCCCTAGGTAGCTCTGTGAATAGACTGAGACAATCGGGAGAATTTTCTCTTCACCCCAGTATTTCTAGTTGGGAAATGTAGGTGTGGTAAACCACTGCCACTCTCAAGTCAACAGCAATGGGTTGTACAATCTTTCCCCATAGGTCTTTGCAGGGCCAAGCATAACACACAAAGAAGAAATGGTGGTGGTGGTGGCAACGGGATTTTTGAAAATAGCCTCTTTTCCTCAACAGCCCACTGCTGTCGTCGACGGCGACGCAGCCGGCAGCCCACGGTTGACGCATGACTCATTCATTGCTCATTATCAAACCCACGCTCTCTTTCACCCGCCCTACCACTGCTCCTGCTTGGATATCTGATGAAGGGGGAAAGCAGAGTGGGGGCGGGGTGATGGCAACCGGAGAGCGTGAGCAGCCGCGCTCCCATTGGCCGGTGAGATCCATCTAATCCGTTGGTGACTAGCTCTGGGCCCTCCCCCGTCCTCCCCCGTCCTCCTCCCCCTCTCTCTGGCAGCATCCTCACACAGCGTACTGCTTCTGTTCCAGGGAGACTATCAGCCCGGCACAGGGAGGAGAGGATTAACACAACTACCCAACTCATCTGCATACACTCTCCCAGGGTACCTCAGGAGAACAGCACCCTAGGCTGCTTCCTCTTTCGTATCCTGCCATCACAAGACCTGGGACTGCCAGCAGCCAAGCAGCTTTTGGGTTCCAGCATCTCTGTTGAGAGAGGATTTGTAAAAGACGACACAGATTCTTTCTGTCTCGGACTCTATTTCAGTTGGTTTCTCCTTGCTTTTCCGCTTGTTGATAAAAGATCGGGCACCTGGAACAATGAGCATAACATTGCATAGTTTAGACCAGTTCTGAGTATCTAGGACTTTTGGAATCGACTTTGGAAACCTCTAACTTTAAGGACTGTTCTGTAGGGTTAGCCTGTTTGTCAGTTTTGACAGAGATCAGCGTGACAATGCCATCCCGGGAGTCCTACGAGGTTCGGAAGGGAGAGAAGTCTCTGGTGCACAAGGCCAAGCGGGAACCCAACCAGGAGGAGATTCTGGCTGCTGCTCTGGGAATGAGGATAGGACCCCAGAAGCCTCCTGCTACTATCTGGCAGCCGCTCAAACTGTTTGCCTATTCACAGCTCACCTCACTGGTGCGCAGAGCCACACTGAAGGACAACGACCGGGCGACCAAGTGCGACAAAGTCCACAACTTCAAGGTAAGAACCACACCGGCCCAAGAGCTGCTGTGGGAATTTTTATTTTTTATTTGATTTATTTATATGTATTTTGTTACATAGTGTAACTGGAATGCTGTCTAATTGTAGCATGTTGTGACCATAAGGAAGCCTTTGTTTTGTGGTGTTCTTATGGAGACCGTTGGCATTAAGAATGCCAATTTGGGGAGCGGTGGGAGGGGGGGGGGGTATTGAGTTAGAGAGGGCATATGAGAGACACAAGTGTTGAAGGTCTGTTCACAGAGCCTTTTTCAAAAGGAAATCTGTTCGGCGGTCTGTAGACCCCTGAGCTGGTTTGAGCAGCAGATGGGGAGATTAAGCGGTGGTCGGGGGGGAATGGGGGAGCTGTGTATCCCCATTTGCCTCTTGTCAGCAGGCTTAGCCCCTGCTAGCCTGCTCGGGCTAGCTAATGAAGTGGGAGGCTGGAGAGAAGCGTTCCCTCAAAGGCTCTCAAAGTGCTGACACTCTCAGGTTCCTGACTGCTTTCGTATGCAGCCAGACTGCTGAATGCTCCAATTTTAGCATTTTAAAGGTCTTTTATGCATCTAACGCCTCTTTGTCTTAGGCTTCCACCACATCAAACCATCAGGGCTCAGACATGTTAGTGGGATAATAAGCAAGGATAATAAATGACAGAGCATTGAAATGAACTATACCAAATAATGTACTAGCTACAATTGGGAATTTAAAACAGACTAAATAGCTACGTCAAGCAAAGCAAACAATTATTGTCTTGTTTTGGTGAATAATAGTTTTTTTCGTATTCTCAAGTACCTCCTTTCCACAATCAGAAAAAGAGATTCGCCTAGCCAATCAAAGCCAGTCTCTCTCATTTAGCACTACAAAGTGCGTTGTTCACCTAATCTCCTGCTATGTGTTGGGCTGTTTTCACACGTGTTTTTGTCATTCCTGATCCTCCTGTCCTACCTGGCTCCTCGTTGAGGCTGCGTCGTTATGGCAGCCAGAGTCCCTCAGGCGTACTTATCACCTCGGAGGAAAACACCCCAGACGTCTGGAACAAGGCCGCCTGATTGGCCGAGGCTGTTGTTACCTGGCAGTGTGAGGTCTCCCTTCCCTGCATGCGAGAAAAAGGCCTACTACGGTTGCTGTAGCAGATTTCCATAACAACCCCCCCCCCCCCCCCCCCCCCCTCACACTAGCATCACACCAAAACCCACCGCAGCCGTAGTGGCCTAAACTCCCCCTCTCCGCCACTTATCACCCCGGCCGCTCGTTAACAGTTTGAGGGGATTAGGTGTCTCGTCTGTCAGGTTCTGTCGGTCGTTGAAAGGCCTCTCTCTCTCTCCAGAGCAGAGCTAATCTCTCCCAATCTGCCTCGTTTAACGTGTCAGTATCTGGGGTGTCTCCGCGGAAACCTGGGAAAGGTGTGGAGTCGTTATGGTAAAATATTAAGTCTCTCTCTCTCTCTCTCTCTCTCTCTCTCTCTCTCTCTGTCTCTCTCTCTCTCTGTCTCTCTCTCTCTCTCTCTCTCTCTCTCTGTCTCTCTCTCTCTCTCTCTCTCTCTCTCTCTGTCTGTCTGTCTGTCTCTCTCTCTCTCTCTCTCTCTCTCTCTCTCTCTCTCTCTCTGTCTGTCTGTCTGTCTGTCTGTCTGTCTGTCTCTCTGTCTCTCTCTCTGTCTGTCTCTCTCTCTCTCTCTCTCTCTCTCTCTCTCTCTGTCTGTCTGTCTGTCTGTCTGTCTGTCTGTCTGTCTGTCTCTCTCTCTCTCTCTCTCTCTCTCTCTCTCTCTCTCTCTCTCTCTGTCTGTCTGTCTGTCTGTCTGTCTGTCTGTCTGTCTGTCTCTCTCTCTCTCTCTCTCTCTCTCTCTCTCTTCTCTCTGTCTCTGTCTGTCTGTCTGTCTGTCTGTCTGTCTGTCTGTCTCTCTCTCTCTCTCTCTCTCTCTCTCTCTCTCTCTCTCTCTCTCTCTCTCTCTCTCTCTCTCTCTCTCTCTCTCTCTCTCTCTGTCTGTCTGTCTGTCTTGCAGGTCCACACCTTCAGGGGGCCTCACTGGTGTGAACACTGTGCTAACTTCATGTGGGGTCTGATGGCGCAGGGAGTCAAATGTACAGGTTGGTACTGCCCTCTCCTCTATTACTGTCCTGTCACACCTTACAGTCTCTCCCTCCAACGCTGCTGTTGTCCCTCAACCTCCTGCTGGTCTCTGTTTCTGCCTCGCGGCCTTACGTAATGTTCCAGCATGTTCTCTGCAGTTTAACATGGGGTTACCAGGGTAACCTGGTTGTTTTGGTGTGGGATTGAGAGTGTGGCTCGGTCTCATGCTGAGCTTTAACATCCCGACGTGAAGCGACGCCAACAGATTAGAGACGTTGTGTAATCGACAGAAATGAGGTTTCTGGGATACTTGCTGGATGTGCTGTGATGTAATGAATACTTATCACAGTTCTGAATGAATTGCTCATAGACCAGATTGTGTTTAGCTGGACTAACAGTGATTTGGAATGTAGATGGTGCTTGTCGGGTGCACTGTGCCACTCAAGGGGTTTAAACAGGATTATTAATGAGGCCCGGGTACTCACACGCCTAATGGTTGGAGCCACTGGTCTTAGCTCAAAGCCAGACACGCTGTGTCCTTTTCTGGTTTCGATTGATCAGACCATTATCATAATGTACAGTTAAGTGCTGTTGACACCAGCTTGTCAGCAGTCCTAATGCAGAGAGGATTTTGGATTATTCGCACCATCCTGCCATTCCAGAACATTCTTGTGAACTGTCACAAAATTCACAGATGATGTGTTGCACACTCATTCAGTCAGGCCTGATATTTCGATTTAAACGACTTTGTAATTTATGTGAGAACGACTGGTAGACAACAACAACAACAAAAAATTATGCAACAGAGCTTTCTTTGTTCCTGTCGCCAACCCTTCAATTAGAATTGAATTGTTCAGTTGTGTTATATAATATCCTCTCACAGGAAGTTACATCATTTATTTTGTTCAGATAATTATGACAAAGCATTATACATAAGAATGTATGTGTATTTCCATGTGATTTTCATTTTGTGGTTCTGGATGGATGCTTGCACGTATTGATTACTATAAATGGTGAGCTGCACCGAATTGAACAATAATAGGGGCTGGTGTATTTGATGTATTATTGATGGGACAAAGTGAAGCCCACATATGTCTGTGGGAGTGAGGAGATGAATAATTGATGTGTTGTTTTAGAAAGCATTTCGACAGTCGCGATAAAAAAAAAAACGAAGAAGAAAAGCCTATTTTTGGAGACTGCGCGTAGACTGTCTCCTACCAGTCCTCCAGTCTCCACCACGGATACCCAGAATCTAGGACACCGAAGTCTCGTATGATGTTTTCATTTGCATACCAAAAAAGAAACGCCCCCCCCCCACTTTCTCTCCTTTTGTGCGTGTGAACTGGATTTGGCCCGGCGCCAGGGAGCCAGCCCCTGCCAGTGCTTGTTGTGCCACATTCTCTCATCAGAGGACGCCCCCCCAGCCTCATCCCATCATGCCCGTGAAGGAAAACAAAGCTGGCATGTCTCTTTAATGAGGAGCTGGCCTCCGAGCGCTGGGAAGGAGCTCCTTTTCCACCACACATAAAAATTCAGCAGCTTCAACCCGAGAAGCGGGTCACACAGCTCAGCCCCGATTCCCATCCGCTGCCTGGTGCTGGGAGGGGAGCCGCTGAAAGCTCCAGGACAACCAAGCTGCTTTTGGCGTTGTTTCCGAGCGCTCCTCCGTGGGAGAGGAAGACGATGGGTTGGAGAGGCGGCCTGTGGAGGACTGGGAGCACAGGGAAGAGGAGGACTGGGAGCACAGGGAAGGGGAGGACTGGGAGCACAGGGAAGGGGAGGACTGGGAGCACAGGGAAGAGGAGGACTGGGAGCACAGGGAAGGGGAGGACTGGGAGCACAGGGAAGGGGAGGACTGGGAGCACAGGGAAGAGGAGGACTGGGAGCACAGGGAAGGGGAGGACTGGGAGCACAGGGAAGGGGAGGACTGGGAGCACAGGGAAGGGGAGGACTGGGAGCACAGGGAAGGGGAGCACAGGGAAGGGGAGGACTGGGAGCACAGGGAAGGGGAGCACAGGGAAGGGGAGGACTGGGAGCACAGGGAAGGGGAGGACTGGGAGCACAGGGAAGGGGAGGACTGGGAGCACAGGGAAGGGGAGGACTGGGAGCACAGGGAAGGGGAGGACTGGGAGCACAGGGAAGGGGAGGACTGGGAGCACAGGGATGGGGAGGTACGGTGATAATGTGTCAATTAGCCGGCGGCCGACCTCCCCCGACCTGTGCTTCTGTGTCCGAAACCTTTGAACCCAAACCAGGGCACGGCCCATCCTCAGAGGAGGCCCCTCGCCATGGCGACGGAGCTGACACTGCAGTAAAGCGTTCTCTTCTGTCTCCAGACAGCCCACCCCCCCACCCCCTCTCCCTGGGGGCTGCTCCTCTCCCCTGCCCCACCTGGGACACAGGGACATCAGTGTGCACACATGCACAACACCAGCTCAGCAGAGCTGTGTCTGGTGACAGGCACCATTACAGCGCCTGTCTCCTACCCTTAAGAGAACCATCTCTTAAGGTAATTACATTTCTGCACCAATGCCTATGAATAAAGGCTGGCCAAATTTCTCTTGGGGCCCATATTCATCAAAATATGTATAGTTCTATCTGTCAGTATATGCACAGCTCACGGTGTTAGCTCTTAGTGGTTATCTATCAATAGGTTGTGCAGGAGCAGAAACTGCAGGTCATTTATATGGAAAATTCGTAGATAAAAAAAGAACTCTATGTAGAGAAGTTCTAGGCGTAGGACTTTGCAGCTCTGAGATATTTTTTTTTTTGGTCCAAAGTTCCTTTTCAGGACTTGGAGAGGGCTCAGAAGTGCTCAGAGCTGGAGGAGCGCTGCTCCATTTCAGTCTGTGAAACTGGGTCTAGTGGAGCTCCCAGCGCTGGAATTACTGCCTCCACGCCATTGTGTGTGAGCTCAAATCTGGAGGAGAATGAAGCGTGTGGCAGACCCCTCTCTCTCTCCCTCTCTCTCTCTCTCTCTCTCTCTCTCTCTCTCTCTCTCCTCTCTCTCTCTCTCTCTCTCTCTCTCTCCCTCTCTCTCTCTCCCTCCCTCCCTCCCTCCCTCTTTCTCCCTCTCTCTCCCCCCCCTCTCTCCCTCTCTCTCCCTCCCTCTTTCTCCCTCTCTCTCTCCCCCCCTCTCTCTCTCTCTCCCTCTTTCTCTCCCTCTCTCTCTCTCTCTCTCTCCCTCTCTCTCCTCCAGGCCACATTGTTTTCAGTGGCCCTCTAATTCCCTTTTATAATAGTCTCTGCCACAAAGCCAAGTAGGAGTGTGTTTGTGCGTCTCTCCCTGTGGGCTGCAGGGCTGCAGGGCTCCTTACAAGGTGGAACCTGCTCTCCAGCAGCCGTGCCTGCAGACACACTTTCAAAGGCTTCAGACAAAATGCTGGATTGGGGAAACTCATTCCCAACCAAAAATAGTCGACTTGAAACAAATGAGGCAAACAACTCATCATCATCAAGTAATGAATTACCGAAAATCACATTAGATTAGTTTAAATCTATATTCTAGATGTTTGCCTTATTTTTTTGTGTTTGTTTTGTTTTTCAAACTAAGCCACGTGTATAGCAGCTGTATTTGAAATGTTGTTGTTTTTATAAACCATTTGGATTTGGATGAGTAAATGTCAGAGTGTGTGTGTGTGTGTGATGCGTGGGGCAGAGTGTGTGTGTGATGCGTGGGGCAGAGTGTGTGTGTGAGGCGTGGGGCAGAGTGTGTGTGTGAGGCGTGGGGCAGAGTGTGTGTGTGAGGCGTGGGGCAGAGTGTGTGTGTGAGGCGTGGGGCAGAGTGTGTGTGTGAGGCGTGGGGCAGAGTGTGTGTGTGAGGCGTGGGGCAGAGTGTGTGTGTGAGGCGTGGGGCAGAGTGTGTGTGTGATGCGTGGGGCAGAGTGTGTGTGTGATGCGTGGGGCAGAGTGTGTGTGTGAGGCGTGGGGCAGAGTGTGTGTGTGAGGCGTGGGGCAGAGTGTGTGTGTGATGCGTGGTGTTTGGAGGTTTGTTGCAGTCTGGTGCTCAAGGTGACTCCATTAAGCAGCCTGGCAGCTGACCATGGACTGATGTCCTCAGCTGTTCTCTAGTGGCTCAATGACATTCTGCCAGCAAATATTGATCAAGGAGATTTAGACCTTAGCAAGCAAAAACACAAATTAGACCAGTCAACTGAAAGGAAATGAACAACTGGGGAACTGAATATAAATTGTGTTTACTTCAGCTCTCTTTTGAACAAAAATGATGTCTTATATCGATCTTTATTTTTGTCTGCCGTGCAGTTTCTTCAGTTTGACTTTGCCCTCGTTATTGAATCTGATGAGCTTCTGTGTTGGCGTTCCTCTCTCTCTGTCTCTGCAGACTGTGGCATGAACGTCCACAAGCAGTGTTCTCCACTGGTCCCTAACGACTGCAAGCCCGACCTGAAGCACGTCAGGAAGGTGTACAGCTGTGATCTCACCACGCTGATCCACGCTCACAACACCATGAGGCCCATGGTGGTGGACATGTGCATACGAGAGATCGAATCCAGAGGTGAGCACGTGACAGATGGCCCCTTGTGTGGGGACGCTATTGTTTTGGGCTGGTCCCCCGTGTCGCTAGCAATGTGGCAGCCCATGTCGACACGTACCCTTTCCCCCTCCCCTTCCTTTGTGTCTTCCTCCCCCTTCATGGTTTCCTCCTCTCTCCTCCTCCTGTCCTTCTGTAGAGATTTCATTTGGAGCCATGACACAATACAAGTGTGTTCAGTACCGTTCAGTACCGTTGTCCTTCATCAGTTCCGCTGCTGACGGTTCTGCTACTAGTCCTCATCTAGTTGTATGAGTAGCAGTCCTGATGGGGGGGCCTGGTAATGGTACATGTAAGATGGGGGATAGATTAGTCTGTTTCCTGCTGCCTCCGTTGATTACATTCTAGATGAATCGTTCAGCTATGGAGAACGCTCATCTTCGTCTTCCTTTGTGACTGGCGCTAAGTTTGATTCATGTCTGTTATTTTGTCTGATGGTGCAGAAAACTATTTCCCTCTGCCCATGTCATTACCCCATGTGGTGTTGTGGGAATGTTTTAATTTCTCATGAATATTTCAACGCTTTAATTGTATTTCCTCTATTGCCCAAGGTGACCTTTCGAAGGTGAATTAGCCGACACTATTTAGACATGGGACTGGGAAGTGATTCCCCCTGTAAATTCTCCGAATGTCATGTAAACACAGTCTTGTCTGTCTCCAGGCCTGACGTCTGAGGGGTTGTACAGAATATCTGGATTCAGTGATTCCGTTGAGGAGGTCAAGCTGGCATTTGACAAAGGTAAGTCTGCTGCTGACATTACTGCTCTGTTGGAAACAGACCTCGACACAGACAGCGTTATTATAATATTTGGAATGTTATTCGTTTATCAATGCTAAAAGCTTTGATCCAAAGCAACATATACATAGTTCATGTTGTTGTACAGCAGAAATGTTCATGTTGTACAGAAGAAAATCTAGGATCAGAAGGGCAGAGTTCTAACAGCATTTCGGCAGTCAGAGACAAGGAACGCTCTGTATTTACCATGCTCAGCACAAAGTAAACACATCTCAGCTACCAGGCAAGATGAGCAATAATACATCATATCTCAACTCCAGTCCAACCATAACCAGCTCACCGGCGCCTCCATCTACTCAACACGATATCCGCCTCATGTTCAGTGCTGAAAAATGTGAATGTGTTCACATGAGGTACTGAGAGCGTGTGGGATTATGGAGAAAGTGACATGTTGGTGACGGGGATTAAACTCCATCTGGGAGAGGCAGGGTGACCAGGAGCCAGCTCCACCAACAACAAGCCAACCACGCTCCCTGCCTGAGCCGAATCGCTAACGGACACATTAACAGCACTAGCCGTCCAACCACGTTGCGATCCTCCATTTGAAGAGGTAGCTATTGTGAGGTTGCGTTTGCCCAGTGGAGTGGGGGTTTCAACTGGAACTGAAGCCCCGAGCTGTGGGTTAAACCCTTGGCAGGAACGCCTTGGAGGAGATCACCCATGACAGAGTGTCATTCCAGCTCACAGCCCTGTGATGTTGGGAGCCTGAGCAGAATTAGGACATGGCCTGGGCAGGAGGCACAGCAGAACTCTGGGTCTGAATAAAACAGGCCAGGCTGTGACAGCACTCCTTGCCATGGTTACGGAGACAACCCCGATCTCTCCCCCTCAGTGTCACTCTCTCTCCTCTCTCCTCGTTCCTCCGCTCGCTTTCGGGCCTCCCGGACTGAGATATGCTGACGCGCACACTTTCCCTCTGTTTCACGTTCAGCCATCTCTCCTTTCCTCTCTTTTTCTCTGACAAAATGATATTTTTGTTCCCAGAGGGTGAGAAGACCAACATCTCAGGTGAACGCTTATGAAGATATCAACATTATCACGGGCGCTCTGAAACTCTACCTCCGGGATTTGCCCATTCCTGTCCTCACGTATGACGCGTACCCCAGGTTCATCGAAGCTGCAAGTAAGTACAAAACACAAGGTTTTATTTCACCCCCTCAGTTGAAACCAAGCGTGTATGATATTATTTGGTCACGCTTCAACACTGGAGGGCATTCTTATGCTTTTCTGGACGACTGTAGTTGCACTGTAAGCAAGTATTTCAATCAATTATAGTATTATACCACAGTTTTTCACGGTAGCATTCAGTGAATGTTCACTCGACCCTGCCTTTTATTCTGAGATGACAAAGGCTGTTAAAAAGAGAAAATGCAATAATGGGGAGAGTTGGAGTGGATATTGCACTGCTTTTATTGGAGTATTGGAGTGGATATTGCACTGGAGCAGTGTAAGAGTCCTGGTGATGCGGGCTGTAATACTCTACTAACAGCAACAGAGCAACAGATGAGATTGTGTCTTTTCTCTTAAGCTCTCACGGCTCATTTTTAGAAAGAAAAGCCCCAAGTTCAAACAGTCAGTCACAGGCTCGAGCAACAACAAAGAACCACAACACATCTCCACAATCCTTCTCGGATCCGCTGGAGGGGGATTTCTCTTGTGTTTGTCACATGATAGTGTACAGTGTCGGAGATAAGCCTTGATGTTTTCCCTCTACGCCCGAGTGTGTGATCAGACTGGCCGGCTGGTCTGACCATGTGCTTGTCTGTGGTTCCCAGAGCTTGAAGACCCAGATAAGAGACTTGAGGCGTTCCGCGAGGCGCTGTCTCTGTTGCCAACATCCCACACCGAAACACTGAGGTACCTCATGGCACACTTAAAGAGGTGAGCGACTCGATTATTTAGATTTTGTATTTAATACATAATATAATGCTTATTAAAAAAATCTGGGTGTTGTGTACGAGCAATTTATTTTGCGTAGCAATTTGTCGTTGACATTTTACACATCTGTAGTTCTGGCCTTCATTCTACGATTTGTCTCCCTCTTCCAGGGTGACACAGAACGAGAAGGACAACCTTATGAATGCGGAGAACCTGGGTATCGTGTTTGGCCCCACCCTCATGCGGGACCCCAGCCTGGACGCCATGACGGCTCTCAATGACATCCGCTACCAGAGGCAGGTGGTGGAGTTTCTCATCAAGAATGAAGATATCCTTTTCTGAAGACGCAGATCAGAAAGGAATTCACTTTTCTTAGCATTTTTTTGCTGAAACAGCTTGATGCTGTCCGACCAGTTTTTGTGCAAAGACTTACGATGGAACCAATATGACGGAACCTTTCTTTTGCATTTGTACTACGTTTGAAGGAGTCTTTGTATCACGTTTGTGATGCATCCTTTTTTTCCACTTCCTATGGACCCAATGATAAATCCTCAATGTTTTCCTTCCTGGTGACAGGGTTGGATAATGTACCTTAAACTTGCATGTCTGTTTCCCCATTTTTGTCGGGGGTTGTTGAAACATGGATGGACCAGCAGTGGTGTGGTGTATTTTTCCCTGTTGCTTTGTAGAGATATCCCAGCATGCACTTCAGCATTGTGACTCTGCTTTGTTATTCCTGTAGATTTACAGCCCAGTAACTCCTGACTGGGCCGTTGGTTTTCGTAAAACATTGTGTACCTGGATGTGAAACAAGATACCGTATTTTCTTTTCCATCTTACACTTTGTAATGATGTTGACTGATTCTGTCTTTTTGCCTTTCATTTGAAATTTGTGTAGCCTACAGTCCTTACCTTTTACTCTTAGAGCCAGAAAACAAGCCGTTTGTGCATCTTTAATGTTCAGTTGCCTGTCCTTAAAATGTCCTTTGCATTCCGACTGCAACATTTGTGCAGTTAACATTTTTATTGTAATATTTTTGTATATAATGTGCGCATGATTTTAATTTATTAAACCTTGCCTCAGAAATGTATTAGTATGTTTTCCATGATTTAAATGACTACGGTATTAATCAACTGCATTAAACTCTCATTTAATTAAGTTGTTAACTAAGCATTAAGTGCCATGTGTGTTAATATTCCCAGACTGCAGTCCTTTGAGGACTAGCATGTTACATGTCTGTGCACTCGCAGAGTGACCTTGACAAACAGTGCCGTTAGGCTTCACATCTGCATATTCAAATTGACAGGCAGTTCTATAGACACCTGACTGTGTTCAGCCACCCCTTCAACATCACGTCAATCACACTGATTCACTTGGAGATGAACATGAAACCCCACAATACCTCAGGCACGACCCCCGTCTGCGTCCTGGACGCTTGTTTTCATTGCTGGAAACACACGCAGCCTCTTCCCTTCCACTCTTCAGTTTGGGATTTAGGTATTTCTGTGTTTAATTACCCACGAGCAAAATGTCTTTCCACACCATTTCCAAAAAGCAGCCAAGCCACGCCGCACTCATTACACCGTCTGATGAGACACCCTGGTGTTTGGCTCTGAAGCAACAAAGGTTGTTTTGATTTTTGTTTTCATACGCTTTTCCAAATTAGACCAGATTGGCCCGATTTTCACAGGAGATCCCGACCAGTGTTTGCTGGTGGAGAACCTCAGCGATCCTAAATGAATTACAGCAGCTGGGCCCTCCGCTAATTTGATGTGAAATCCCATTAAATGATGTGCCATTGTTCTCAGTGGTAACTGTGGAAACGCCTGCTTTTAGGTTGGATTATTAAAAGCCTAGAATGTGCCCTGCCCTCAGCGCTCTCTGTGCTGGGTACCTCTTTCACTGCGTCCTGGTCGGATGAGGGCTCTTTGTGCCTGTGCGAGTGCCTCCACGTGGTCCCTGTCTATTTAGGAACTAGAAAATCTTGGAAATGTGTAGCTCGTTTTTACGGTCACACCACATAGATGTAATGCAGATTTTTACACTAATAACAAATTAATATTATTAATATACAGTTTTGGTGGATAAATCAGTACAATTTCCTTCCCATCACTTAACCATTTCTAAACCTTAATCAACTGCATCTACATTAATTATACATTAATTTATGTCTGGAGCTAATCCCAGTAGACCAAACCATGAAACCCATCTCCAGTTCAGACTACTGCTGGGCTCATGCCATGACAAGACTCTCTCTTCGTGCTCACAAATTAACATTTGCTGAATTTGTTGTGGGACGACTGCATCTAATTCAATCTAATAAATCAGGAGAGATGGTGCCTGTGATCCATGAGATAACTGACCTTTCTCTGATTGGACAGTGCTGGGCAACATTTCCCCCTGCAGAGGGATGACCTACATTTCTAAATGCTAAAACAGACTGAAATATTCCTTTCAATTAGGTGAATGTAATAGTTTTACACAGGGGCGTTTTGTACTGTGACTGTACTCTGCTGCAATTGGTTAGAATCTACATTGTCATAGGCTACTTAAATACATATTAACTTGAATGAAAATTAAATTTATCACAGATAACTTGATTTTTAATTTACAAGAGAAACCCATTTGGATGCCATTTAATTGTTTGTCATTTTATTTTGAAACGACACACCTAATGTAATGCAGTCACTATAAATTGCATAATGTACTCAAATCATAAACAATGAACAATATGTTGTTTCAAATGCTACTATTTTTTTGTTGCACTATATATATAAAAGCGTAATCCACATAATCTGCAGAACCGTCCAGCCGTCCCCAGCAGATGTTCCAATGGCATCACGTTTCAGATTCAAGAACCATTTTAATCACACGTACAATACATCCTCAAAAAGTCCTGACTCCTGCGGCGCTGAGGCCCACATCAAGCCCACAGCCTGGCCCAAGACAAGGATGACTGAGCAGGTTCAATGGATCTGGTCCAGGGTCGTACGAGTGCTCCAGCCAGGAAGCACTCGTGTGTCTGTGGATTCAGGTGGTCTGTGTGATTGGTCTGGCAGACCCAGGAGGGGGCCAGCAGAGGGGGGTGAAGACAGATCTCTCTTAATTCAGACATTGCCAAAATGACCATTTGTCTCTAAGTGTGATGAATGAGGCTGGTGGTTGAGTGATTGAGCGGGTGGAGGTTGTAGGGAAATGTAGTTGCCTGTCCCACCATTGGCTTGCCAGGGAAGGGCAGGTGTACAGTGGAGATACTAGGGCTAGTGGGGGTGTTGGAACTGGCCATCTGGAACCACATTGCTGAGGCCGGGTCTGGGAGAGCTTCTGCAGATGGACACTTCATCTACACCATGAAGCCTTGTCCTGATTACTCATCACGAATTCCATTAAGATCAAATCTGGAGAATTCTGGCCAATGGAACACAGTTTATTCCATGAAGATTTGTCATTAACTTTTTGGGGGGAGGGGGACCATTCTCAAGTTTCCTATGAATGTGTGGCGTATTTGTGTGCTTGAATGTGTAATCGTCCGTCCGTCATAGTACGAAGAACACAAATACATTTTCAGAATCATTCACAGACGTTGAAAGCAGTCATGAGCTACTACAGTACTTCGGTGAGGAATGCAGTCATATTACACTGGGAGATATTTCAGGGCTAGATTAGCCTGGCATGTAAAGCTTATAACAGATGACAAAGAATGTCAACCTCTCAAGTGACAGTTATTGCGCGTAACTCCCAACATATGGTGTCCTGGAACAACAATACTGTTCCCCTAAGAGCTCCGCTTCCGTCAGTGTGGGCTTGAGAGCGCTGGATGTCGACAGGTAGCCTACCACACTTGGAGTTCTTTCATGTTGAAACTTGTACTTTAAAGTTGGAGAGTTGTGGATAACACATGAAGCAAACATGAATATTCTACTCTTTAGTTTTCACCTACTGCTAGCTCTAGCAGGTAAGTCATATTTTTCATGAAATCAAACTGATTTGCTTGACATGTGTTTGACTAGTATACATCACTGTAAGTAAGGACTGTCATATCACACTCGTTGAGTGTTGTCTTATAGTAAATCGAATTAAATGTATAATTATGATTAAGTATTCAATTAAACAAATGTGATTGTGTTGATCCATGCATGTGCATTTGACATCCAATCACACTGCATGTTACTACTGCTTCTGTGTACTTGGTAGACGTCCAATATTACACCAGAAAAACAGAACTAAGTGTTGTTTCCGTGGGCTGTGTGATTGACAGGGACATGTGCCATTTCTTCAGCTCTTTCTCCCTCATTCAGTGTTCCTACATGTGATCGTTTCATACAATATCTTTGCATTCCCTAGGTCAGTTGGTTGATTTATTGCGATATTTGAAAACGTCATCCAAGCGAATGCTGGAGCAAACCGGGCTTCATTTCAAGGTCGCACAGAAAATGAAATTGGACACCGCTTCAGTTTGTACATACCGGTGTACGTAGAGGGGTCTAAGGGGTGACGAGCTGAAACCTGATCTCCATTCTCCAACTCTTGTACCTTCACATCGCATCCCAAGCAGAACGGATACAGTTTACTTAAGTGACTAAACACTTGCTAAACCTTCTGATTAAATCACATATCTACCTGAAAAAAACTCCCTTTACACATGATGTGCGTCAAGAGAGAAATCATTTCACACAGTAGTGTCTTAGTCCTGAGAGATGACAACACATATATTCTACATGGACCAACTGACAGTATGAGAGAGTGGGAGAGATCAAAGAAGGAAGCAGGAAATGACAGGAGGCAGGAAGGACGAGGAGAGGCAGGGGTTCAGATGAGACGACTCTGACTCTGACTCTGACTCGTCTCCTTCCTGCAGGTTCAGCCTGGGGCTCCGAGCATGAGACTCGTTTGGTTAAAACCCTCTTCACCGGCTACAACAAGGTGGTGCGTCCTGTCAACCACTTCAAGGACCCTGTGGTGGTCACCGTGGGCCTGCAGCTCATCCAGCTCATCAGCGTGGTAGGGTGCCGCACAGCACCGCGCCGCACAGCGCCGCACAGCAGCCAGGATCGCCATGCCGCACTGTCCCCAAGCGTCTAAACCAAACCCTCTTGTTCTCTGCAGGACGAGGTCAATCAGATTGTCAACAGCAACGTGAGACTGAAGCAGGTTTGTCGCAGCCGAGTCCAACATCAAAGCACATCAAAACACACGACCAATTGGCATGGCTTAAGATTGACTGTACAGAATGGTAGGGTAGATATGGTACATCTAATATGATGAAGAAGTAGATATGGGGATCTATAATATTGATGTGGTGGTCTCTACCAGATACAAAAGATGGATGTGTGTAGAAATACTTGAAACCATTGATAACAGAGGATTTGTAACCATGGTTGCCACCCATAGGATTACAGAAGATTATTCTTAAAGAAATGTAATATCTGATCTGATCTTTTGAAAAATTCTTCTTTGAATTTTGCTTTGTGTTTGGTTTGATTTGAATCTTAGACTTCTGAGAGCTGCACTAAAATATCTGTCTTGTCCATACAATGCTCACTCAATATGTATTGCCCTGCTGTATACTGTCCAGCAATGGAAAGATGTGAACCTGATTTGGAACCCCGAGGAGTACGGTGGAATCAAGAAGATCAGAGTTCCATCCACGGACATTTGGCGTCCAGACTTGGTGCTCTACAACAAGTAAGAACCAGGCCACATGTGCATCAGATACCACAGATCCTGCATCAACACTACTGAGGCCACCCGCGCACACAGACCCAGAAAGCGTTGATTAGGTTTACAGATCACGTGACTTTTCCCTCTCTCTCTCTCTCTCTCTCTCTCTCTCTCTCTCTCTCTCTCTCTCTCTCTCTCTCTCTCCCTCTCTCTCTCTCTCTCTCTCTCCCTCTCTCTCTCTCTCTCTCTCTCTCTCCGCTGTGCCAAGGGTGAGAGCTCGGATTGCATCAGTCTAAATCTGGCCTCCGTATCACAGGTTCCCGTCACACCATATGTTGCGTCTGACACACTGCTGCTGGTTGTCCCTGACGACCAGCTCTCTGCCTCCTCAGCCTGCGCCAGGCTCAGTTCCGGTTGGCTGGCTGGCGCGGCCGCTGCGATGGCAGGGCCGTGCCAAGCCCCAGGCAGCGGTGTCCCTCTGTGTTAACATTACCTCGCATGCTGATGCCGCCCCGTGTCTGCGTGTGCCCTGCAGCGCTGACGGTGACTTTGCCATCGTCCACGAAACCAAGGTCCTGCTGGAGCACACAGGCCTGATCACGTGGAATCCGCCCGCCATCTTTAAGAGCTACTGCGAGATCATCGTGCTGCACTTCCCCTTCGACCTGCAGAACTGCAGCATGAAGATTGGCACCTGGACCTACGACGGCAACCTGGTGGTCGTCAATCCCGTAATAACAATCAGTACTCCCGATTCTCCATGTTTGTTAATACCACTGTTTTCACTATCTGTATTTTACATTTAGTCATTTTAGCAGACGCTCTTATCCAGAGCGACTTACAGTAAGTACAGGGACATTCCCTCCGAAGCATGTAGGGTGAAGTGCCTTGCCCAAGGACACAACGTCATTTGGCACGGCTGGGAATCGAACTGGCAACCTTCAGATTACTAGCCCGACTCCCTCACCGCTCAGCCATCTGTATCCAGTCTATCAAAATGATGGCAAAACCTCCCACCTTTACCCCATAGAAAATGTGTAGCAAACACTTTACCCTAAGATTACATGAACTACCTTGTAACTACATAGCAATGCCGACAAAAAAACGAACATTGTCGGTGACTAGGTATTGCTGATGTAATGGAATTATATATAGTTTGATATTTTGACCACACCTGCACACTCGCTTTAACCTGTCTCTCCCCAGGACAGCGACCGGCCCGACCTGTCTAACTTCATGGAGAGCGGGGAGTGGGTGATGAAGGACTACCGCAGCTGGAAACACTGGGTGTACTACGCCTGCTGCCCCGACACGCCCTACCTGGACATCACCTACCACTTCCTCATGCTGCGCCTGCCTCTCTACTTCATCGTGAACGTCATCATCCCCTGCATGCTCTTCAGCTTCCTCACCGGCCTCGTCTTCTACCTGCCCACCGACTCAGGTACGGCACGCCCGCCTCTCGCGGAGCACGCTCATTTCCTCACCTAAGTCCCCTTCTGCTTTCTCGCCTCCGATCACCCGCCTGCGTCCTTGTCGCTGCTGCCACCGCTGGGTTTTTGCACCGTGTTTCCCACGTCGACACGTTAACGAACGCATCTATGTTCGATAAAAGCCACGTCTTCCGTGATTGGCTGTCGGTTGAGGTGTTGATGAGCTGGTTGCCGTTTCCTGGGCGGCCCCAGCCGCAGCTCTGCTGTAGCCTGCGTCTGGTGCTCTGCCCAGTGTGCTGGCCTCCCTCATTACCCCCCAGCCCCTGCGTGCTGCCGTGGCTGTGGACAGCCCGTCCCTTTCATGTATAATACATCACTGGATGGCTGTTTCTGATGTGTCTGCTGCCACTAGGCTGTTGGGATGAAGGTGCCAAGAGGGTGGGCTCTCAGTGTCCTTCTGTGTGTCTCTGTGTGTGTGTGTGTGTGTGTGTCTGTAAGTGTGTGTGTGTCTGTAAGTGTGTGTGTGTCTGTATGTGTGTGTGTGTGTGTCTGTGTGTGTGTGTATGTAAGTGTGTGTCTGTGTGTGTCTGTCTGTGTGTGTGTGTGTGTGTGTGTGTCTGTAAGTGTGTGTGTGTCTGTATGTGTGTGTGTCTGTATGTGTGTATGTGTGTGTGTGTGTGTGTGTGTCTGTAAGTGTGTGTCTGTGTGTCTGTCTGTGTGTGTGTGTGTGTGTGTCTGTGTGTGTGTGTTCATGTGTGTGAGGGAGGTGGGGGTATACGACTGTATTAGACCTTCACTGGAATTTGGTACAATACAGAACTTGTCAATATGAGTCAGTCCTCATTGTTCTCAAACTGAGTTGTGGGTGAGAGCATTCGAACAGCTTATATATAATATAGACAAATGGCATTACCCTTCCCCCAGCCCCGTTTCACTTGACAAAGACTCCAAAGCTCTCTCTCTCCCCCCTCTCCCTCCCTCCTTCTCAATCTCTCTCTCTCTCTTTTGCTCTCTTTTGCCTTGAATATGCTTTGTGAAGGGATTTAATGAATGTTTTGTGATTTCTGATTCAGTGGTGCACAAAATCATTTATCCCATAATCACTCCTCTCCATGTAATTAATCTAAATAAACAGTAATAAGAGCAGGAGATACCAGGTCAACGACAAAGAAACACGCTCTCCGTGATTGATTAGTTCAATTAAAATTTTACCAATGTCACACTTCAGCTAAGATACATTTGTGTGGTCGACCTCCACCCTTCATGCCTGTGTGGCGCCCGCGTGACGGCGTGTGTCTTGTGTCCAGGTGAGAAGATGACGCTGAGCATCTCCGTCCTGCTGTCTCTCACCGTGTTCCTGCTGGTGATCGTGGAGCTCATCCCCTCCACCTCCAGCGCCGTGCCCCTCATCGGGAAGTACATGCTCTTCACCATGGTCTTCGTCATCGCCTCCATCATCATCACCGTCATCGTCATCAACACCCACCACCGCTCCCCCAGCACCCACACCATGCCGGCGTGGGTCCGCAAGGTGGGGACAGCCACAGCCAGCTGTGGTCACAAGACAGCGCATGAGCTTGATATCAGTCAGGGTTCCAAATGAGGGAGGGCCGGGGGGCCTAAGATGTTCCCTAAATGTATAGAGACCAACACGATTTTAATTTTATAATGTAACACAGCAGTACTGCTTGATATAAACTCCAGGAAAGATCTTAAGGTAGGCTCATCTTAAGACATTGTTCACAATGATCACATTCTAAACAGACGATTTAATAACATTAAAAAGTGGAAAGGACATGGATAAGATAACAAAATAGTCTAGATTATTTGTATTATTACCTTTTTGGGAACCCCCCAAGAGTCATAGGTCATCTTGATATCCATTGACTTCTTTCCATTGTGGTAAAGTTAAGATGACAACATTTAAACAATACTTAATTTCTGGTAAAACATGATGAAATGTGGATCGTATTTATTGAGTCTGTCTGAAATGAAAAACATCAGGGATTGAACATGAGGGCATGTTCTTCTGTACCTGGCCTGAGACTTGACCTGCACTGCCACCTAGTGGGAGAATTGAGGTTCAAATAATGTCTGTGTTACTGGAGGAAGTCCACAAGCAGGTTCAGGGAATCCTTGTCTCATATTTGTTATGTTTTCTGGAAAGAATAAGACAATAGATCGAGTTTTTTTGGTATCCACCATCTTTATTCCCTCTACAGATTTTCATTGACACCATTCCCAACATCATGTTCTTCTCGACGATGAAGCGCCCTGCGAAGGAGAAACAGGAGAAAAGCCTCTACGGAGCTGATTTTGATATCTCAGACATCTCCGGCAACCCCAGCCCCGCCGCGGTCCACTACCAGTCCCCCATCACCAAGAACCCGGATGTACGCAGCGCCATAGAGGGCGTCAAATACATCGCAGAGACCATGAAGTCGGATGAAGAGTCCAACAACGTAAGGAGTGTCTTAGAGGCCGTTTCTCCTTGTTTGCATTAAAGTCAGTCAGGCTGAGTCTTTGTGGGACTTCCATGACCTCCACCTTCTCTGTCCTCTCCTCACAGGCTGCTGAAGAGTGGAAGTTCGTGGCCATGGTGCTGGATCACATCCTGTTGTGTGTGTTCATGGCGGTGTGCCTTATTGGCACGTTGGGTGTGTTCGCCGGTCGCCTCATTGAGCTCAGCATGCAGGCCTGAAGAGGGACGTCTGTCATCACAAAGTCCAAAGTAACCATCAGGCTTCACAACGTCGAGGATTTGGTTATTGTATGATGTAATGTTTAGCTAGTCTGCTTTTATTTGAATAGTGTTAAGCCTACTGTGTGTAGACTGATTTACATGGACCTAACTGAGTGTCATTGAGTTACTTTCTCGTCTGTGATTGGTCGACTAATGCAACTCTGTTGTGTTTGTTGGTTATAATTTCGAAACCAGCAGAATAAAGTTAAGCTTATCTTCCAACTCTATTCAGGGCTCTCAAATTTTACCACAAGATGAATGGCAGAATCTTCGTGAAAACTGCGTAAATGGGGTTTAAGAACAAATTTGTTAATTAGAACATTTGGTGAATGAGGCCCTATTATGTTGAACAAAACGGAACATTTTTGCAATAACATTACGTAGGCCTAACTAAAAATACGGCTCTCAAGTTTTACCACAGGATAGTCATGGAATTTTAATTCAAGATCATATTCATCAATATCTCCATGTTTTGTCATTTACAGTTCAGGAGGCCCCGCGTTAGCAGGGCATCAAAAAATTGGTTGATACTCGTAATGTTCCTCTCCACGGAAGTCTTTAGTAAAAGGCGAAAGGCTTATTCGTAATGAAGAGAAACCGGAGTGTACTACAGATTAAAGGAAAGCCGCTAGGGCCCCATTCTCGGCCATGACAGTGCAGTCAATGGTTTGATATTGTGTTTTTCAGGATACCCACGCTAGCTTAGTAGTACTTATAAACGTGTTTAAAGCGACAGACATGCAACGTATATATATGTCAGTATGTCCGGAAAGATGACTTCGTCTTTGGTCTGCGTACGCGCGAAAAGCATGATGGGAAGTAACAATGGGTCTCATTCACCAATATCTTCCTAAATTAGGCCCTATTTCTTACATTTGTTCTTAAGAAAGTTCCTAAGAAAAGTCTACGTGTGATTCATGACGTGTTCCTAAACAGCAGAATTGTTCGCAGGTGTGGTCTTAGAATGATGAATCCCAATATGTCTTACATTGAAAGCTTGTGCCCCGTTGCTCCTATTTAGTATAGGTAAACTCCCCGTTAATTCCCATGAAAGGGCATGAGATGGCAGGGCCGTGTGCACACTCAGAGAAGTGTCGAAAAGACGTGGTAAAGACGGTGGAGGCCTAGCCTGGCTGCCAGACCATCTTATCCCCGCCCACAAAATTATTTGGTCGGGAAGATGGGTCTGGGGAATCTCCGTTGGGGAACAACTAATGTCCGAACCAATGAAATTGTCAGGGCGGGCTTTATACGATGATGGACAGATGATCAACAGTAACGTAATCAACCACGTCACCAAAGAGCGCTTTGGTTGAATTCGTTTTCAACAAACATGGCTACCGCTGGAGAGCTGGGATGTTATGATTCTGCCATCGAGTCTGTTTTAGAAGACATCGACAGCGCATTAGTTTTGATTGGTTGTAGGTCTATCCAATTGAGCGAAGAGGCATTTGTTTTCCGAGTTCGGTTGAAACACGCCCCATAGTCACAGCCCAATGGAGAGTCCTCAGACTCATATTCTGACAAGAATTATGAGTCTGACATCGTCAGGCTAGTGGAGGCCACGACTCCAAAAGAAAAAAAAACTTTAGTAATTCTGAAGTGGAGGTACTGCTGCAAGAAGTTATCGACAAACGACACATCATATTTAGTAGCGTCAGCGGTGGTTACAAAGCAGTAAATGAAACCGATGCATGGAATGCAATTACTCATGCAGTGAACACTGTATCTGGAGAAGGGCGCATAGCCAACTTGATGAAGTGAAAAATAAATGGTTTGATTTGAAATCTGAGGCAAAAAAAAACAATTTCAAAACATAGAAGACAGATGACGGTTACAAATATCCATGAGGACTGCTCTTGGTAGCCTAAAGCGTCCCAACAGATAGGCTACTCGTCGTCACTCTCTGCAAATCAATCGGTATGGTCACGGAAGATGCATTCCCTCCTCAGGGCACGATCTGCAAAATGTTGCAGCAGCAATAAATAGGCCTTTGTGTGGTGTAGTCCTAGTGTGCGGAATAGGCCTACTTTGGGCATATAAATACCGTGATAAGTCACTTAGCCTATTATTGGATGGCAAGGTTCTCCGTTAACATAATTGATGTGAATTGAAGGCAAAGCAAGGCTAGTTTATTTATATAGGCCTAGCATAATTCATGGCAATTCAAAGTTTTTTACAAATGAGCAGAAGTGTAGTGTGTTAAAACAAACAAACATAGGCCTATAAGTGTGTGTAAAATAATGACAATTATTAGTAAAAAATTTATAAAGGACAGAAATATTCAATTTTAAATTAGAACGGATGAAAACTGTATAACTACTTATGTAGCGCAACATGTCGGCTCTAAATTGTGTGTAAGAGTGCTGGGTGTGCGTAAATTCTGTTCTTAAGAACAAATCCCAAATAAGAAAACATTGGTGAATGCCAGAATCTTCGTGAAAACTGCGTAAATGGGGTTTAAGAAGAAATTTGTTCTTTAGAACATTTGGTGAATGAGGCCCAATTATGTTGAGCAAAACGGAACATTTTTGCAATAACATTACGTAGGCCTAACTAAAAATATGGCTCTCAAGTTTTACCACAGGATAGTCTAGGATTTTCATTACTGATTATTCATCAATATCTCCATGTTTTGTCATTTACAGTTCAGGAGGCCCCGCGTTAGCAGGGCATCAAAAAATTGGTTGATACTCGTAATGTTCCTCTCCACGGAAGTCTTTAGTAAAAGGCGAAAGGCTTATGCGTAATGAAGAGAAACCGGAGTGTACTACAGATTAAAGGAAAGCCGCTAGGGCCCCATTCTCGGCCATGACAGTGCAGTCAATGGTTTGATATTGTGTTTTTCAGGATACCCACGCTAGCTTAGTAGTACTTATAAACGTGTTTAAAGCGACAGACATGCAATGTATATATGTCAGTATGTCCGGTAATAGATGACTTTGTCTTTGGTCTGCGTACGTGCGAAAAGCATGATGGGAAGGAACAATTAGGCTACGATGAGCAAAACGGAAAATTTTCGCAATAAAAACAGGGCTCAAGTTTGATCAATTTCGGTTTGGCGTAAAAAGATTCAGGGAAACGGGAACGTGGGGTGCTGGTGATGATTCTGATTGGCTTGTATGTGGCATTTACTGTAACTGTAGCCTATAACTCGAGACACTTCCCTTCCCTGTCCATTAATTGTATATAGCGCTGCGGGACAAGTTATCCCTTACTTCTCAGCGTGAGAAATACAAGGTGTTGCAAGAAATGGTTGAAATCTTACGGCGAATACGTGAGACTGGAGAGCCCTGTCTATTGCTTATTTAATGCAATGCAAACGATCTCTGTCGGTCGCTCTTACGTTGTCACAGATACATAGAGCTGATAAAAAGCGCAGTGACCCATGCTCTTGTGACTATGTAGCTTCATGTGCACTACGCAACGGTGCGTTCTTGAATGCGCACCACAACACAGCGCATCTCCATGAGAGTCCCTTGTGCAAGTTGCAGAACTGTTCCCTCCCTCCCCCATGCTGCGGATTGGTTGAGTCCTTGCTGTCAATGCTTGAACAAAACTAACGATAACACCGCACCGGTAGCTAGGGCGCCCGACATGGACATAAGTTTTGGTAAGTCCTTGAACAGCCTCGTCTTTTCATGTTTTCCTTTGCTTAGATAGGAATGTATATTTTTTCAGTCAAGAGCTTGTCAAGAGCTTGATAACATTGGCAAGCCAGAAGGCCATGTGCCTTTCTGATTGTTTGTTATAAATAGCCCCCGGCAGCTGGTAATGCTAAGCTTTACTAGCTCGTAAACATGGTTGGCTACTCTTTGTATTTAAATAACATTTTGTTTTATTTACCTTGTCTAACCTTTATTAAAACTAGTATACATTGTTAGCTAACTAGTAAGCCCAATGGGAAACCTTTAACCTTATCAGTAGCTTGGTGCCACGGTGGAGCTTCCGCTACATGCACTTTCTCCCAGTCGCTTAGCTACATTTCTCAGGTCATCTCCACATCATCTAGTCACTTGTGCACATCACAAAATCAAGCTCTCATTATTTTAACCCCGTGTGTTATCTTCGGATCATTGTGACCCACCGTCGTGTTGGGACAACTTCACCTCATTCAAAAATAAAGTGAAGCATTTTCTTTTAACCGTCGGGCTGTCTCAGATCCCCCACAGCGCAAAGGTTAAAAGAAAATGCTTTTTATTTGTTTTTGTATTGGGTAAAGTTGTCACAACGACCCATTCATGCAAGTTATGATGTCGTCTGCTCTTTCGTACATTATAAATTGCTTAGGCCCTATCTCATGTTGATCAAAATGCATTAAACTGGTTCTCTGTTGAATAGGCTCACCCCCCAAAACATCTAGGCGTTACCTAGTTAATTGCACGAATCATTTACATTTACATTTAGTCATTTAGCAGACGCTCTTATCCAGAGCGACATACAGTAAGTACAGGGACATTCCCCCCGAGGCAAGTAGGATGAAGTGCCTTGCCCAAGGACACAACGTCATTTTGACATGGCCGGGAATCGAACTGGCAACCTTCAGATTACTAGCCCAATTCCCTAACCGCTCAGCCACCTGACTCCCTAATCATCACATGCAAATTGGTTGAACCAGTGGTCGTAGTTGTATTCCCACGGCACTGTGTACAGAATTGCCCAAGGTGTATTTCCTATGTTTACATTTCTACAAAGTTTGAATTGCTGCCTCCTCCTGCTATGCAGTGCTGTACAACAGTCGTGTCTTTCAACAATTTACAGTACAAACGGTAAAAGCGTCAATGTGAATTTACATTTACATTACATTTATGCATTTAGCAGACGCTAAATGAATTGAATTATGTCCAATCTCTTGCAATCAATCTCCCACACAGCCTACACACTTAAGTAGTGTAGCTACGTTTGTTTAAATTGATACGCCATACAGAGAAAGTGCAACTCTGAGCATTTTCAATCAGTGTAATCAAAACCATAGCCAAAGTTTATATCAGAAACTGCTTATGGAATACCATGAATTTAAGACTTTAGGCAAGTCACTGTGCTTTGGCTTTTGAGGACAGGCATCGGGTGTCGCAGTTTGTACAAATTGTTTTGAGAAATGTACGTACTGTTATGCAAATGTTAAAGGTGATTCGAGAAATATACCAAAGCGACTGAGAACACACCACGAAAGTTTCTATCAAACAACTGTCGTACGTGTTTCACTTTTTGCGTCTTCAAACTGCATAGCCTGTGTTAACTCCCCAGATGACAGAGTTGTAACTGTACTTCAATATTGACAGATCCCTGTTACTTCTCTTCAGCTCCTGGATGTGCCGTCTGCAAACAGCCTTGACAGTGATGTGAGCAGCGTGTTTAGATGGCCACAATGGATTACCCCGACACCAGTCACCAGGCAAACCTGCCCTATGGGGGGGGGCCAAGCCCCCCTACTCCTACCCCTCCAACTTCGATGTCGATCGACAAACTTTTCCCAGCCCTCCTGGAGTGTTTTGGGATTATATTGTGTGGATACATTGCCGGAAGAACAAGCATCATCACCTCCACACAAGCCAAGGGATTAGGGAACTTTGTGTCCAAGTTTGCCTTACCAGCATTGCTGTTCAAGAACATGGTCCTGTTGGACTTTGGTAACGTGATCTGGCCCTTCCTCTGGAGCATTCTCATCGCCAAAGTGTCTGTGTTCGTCATTGTGTGTTTGCTCACCTTGCTTGTTGCCAGTCCTGACAGTCGTTTTAGCAAAGCGGGTCTCTTCTCCATATTTGCTACCCAAAGCAATGATTTCGCTTTGGGATACCCTATCGGTAAGTGTCATACTGTCTGTTTGGCAATGAAAGTGTATAGTTGTGTGTCTCCATCTTGAACCATAAGTCACATGTCGAGTAGCTCGTTCACAAGCTCTAACGGCATGTGAAGAGGCAGTTATTCTGCTTGAGAGGTTCGAACAGGAACTAAGTGAAACGTATCTAAGCAAGTCTAACAGGTGTGGACAGTGTGCCCTGGTCCTGTTCTAAAAACAACGTACCCGTCTCCTCTTTGAACAGTGGAGGCGCTGTACGGGAATACCTACCCAGAGTACCTCCAGTACATCTACCTGGTGGCGCCCGTGTCCCTCATGCTCCTGAACCCCGTTGGCTTTGCCTTCTGTGAGGTCCAGAAGTGGCGGGACCAGAGGGCCCAGCAGCAGACCAAGCTCCAGGTCGTAGGAGTGGTCCTCCTGCAGGTTCTGAAGAACCCCATCGTGTTCATGGTGGTGGTCGGCATCGTCGCCCACTTCGCCCTGTGCCAGAGGATTCCTGCCTTCATGGAGGAGTTTGTGGACGGCCTGGCCAACTCTTTCGGGGGCGCTGCCCTCTTCTACCTGGGCCTCTCCATGGTGGGCCAACTCGGGAAGATGACCCGCTCCACAGTGGTGGCTCTGATTCTGCTCATTACTGCAAAGCTGTGAGTTGACCATCTAGTTGACCATCTAGTTGACCATTTAGCATTGATAAAAACACACCAGAAGTTATTCATCTAGATTCCAGAACCATCCCCTCATTCAACATTAATGGGCCGTGTTGCTGTTGTATGTTGGTCTTCAGCCTACGCTGGGAAGTCTCAGCTTGTGTTGTGAACATACAGTGATAACATGTTGTCTGTGTTACAAAGCTGCTGTTAATTGCAGGCTTTCACAAGTTCCCAGCCAAGGTATTACTATGCAGGTCTCAGCCTGAGGGAACAGTGCCAAAAACATGTTTTTGTTCCTGCAGTGGGTGAAGGGTGACTCCATCCTGTTACAAAGACACCAGGGAGGTTATGGAAGAGTTAGTTCTGTACTGGAAATATGCCCAGGAATGCAGCAGTCTATATCCCCTTACAGCGTTTTTATTATTTTTAGACATTGATCTTTGTAAATGTGTCAATAAAAGTTGCGGTACACTTGAATTAGAGAGGTACAGTATCAATCAAATGATGCCATTGTTTTCTCACGGTAGAATATGTAAATGCTCACTGAGGTAAAACTCCCTTCTCTGCTGTAGGTTGCTGATGCCGTTGATCTGCAGGGAGCTGGTGGAGCTGTTGGACACAGGAACCACCAGCTCTCTCAACCGCTCCAGCCTGTCCAACTACGCCTTCCTGTACGGGGTGTTCCCCACCGCCCCCAGCGTGGCCATCTACGCCGCTCACTACGGCATGGAGCTGGATGTGGTGAGGCCCCTGTCTCCTGGCAACAGGCCCACAGGCCCCTGTCTCCTGGCAACAGGCCCACAGGCCCCTGTCTCCTGGCAACAGGCCCACAGGCCCCTGTCTCCCGGCAACAGGCCCCTGTCTGCCGGCAACAGGCCCACAGGCCCCTGTCTCCCAGCAACAGGCCCACAGGCCCCTGTCTCCCGGCAACAGGCCCACAGGCCCCTGTCTCCTGGCAACAGGCCCCTGTCTCCTGGCATCAGGCCCACAGGCCCCTGTCTCCTGGCAACAGGCCCCTGTCTCCTGGCATCAGGCCCACAGGCCCCTGTCTCCTGGCAACAGGCCCACAGGCCCCTGTCTCCCGGAAACAGGCCTACAGGCCCACAGCATCAACACAGAGCCACCCGTATCATCACATCAGCAACAACACGATCTTGTGTTGTTTTCCCACCTGATAGGTTACCTCCGGGATGGTGCTGAGCACGTTCCTCTCGGCTCCCATCATGTACGTGTCCGCCTGGCTGCTGGCAATCCCCTCCATGGATCCCAAGCCACTGATGGACTCACTGCAGAGTGTCAGTTTCAACATCAGCATTGTCAGCTTAGTGGCCCTGGTGAGTGAATCTGAGCTTCTGTCATTAACTGTAATCTCTTTCAGAGCTGGGTTTATGCAGGATATCCTGTCTTTACAGAAATAGCCTTAAATCTGATTACATTATTACCTGTGACTAAAGGCACTAGTAGTTTCTTATTATACTTTGTCTTGTGAAACGGTTCTGTGTTCATGTCTAGACAACTCCCAGTAGGTATTTGTCCAACCAAATCAATGAAAACTAAACAAAGGGAAGTTTTATTGTCAATAGATGTTTGTCTTGGACACCCAAGACTCTGTCTCCTATGAAGCAGTCTCATTGTCAGTTCCTTATCGGCACAACTATGAAATGTGAACGGTTTCAATTGCTTGGGTGGATTAGCTGTAGATAAGACGACTGCTCAGAGAATGAGGAACCATTCTTACTAAAAGGATGCCAACTGTGTTTCGTCTCTAATTTCTGTTCCTGGTCTCAAGATCCTGGAGTTATTTTAGGCACAGCCTGTATTTCCTGTAGGTCACATGTGGAGGAGACCTCACCACACATGTCATGCTGAGTTTCGGTTCTCCTCTCTCAGGTTTGGACCACAGCTGTTATGTTACTGAGTAAGAAATTCAAGAGACTACCTCACATGTTTACAGTCCACCTTTTCCTCGCACAGGTAAGGTTCTGTTCCACCCAAACATTGATCAGTCATGACCGATGCCAAATACTGAGAAAGATCATGCCAGAGATCAAATTAAATTTATTCAATGAACATCTTTCCTCCATTGACATAGTTTTTAGCTAGCATTGGTATGATCCTCTGGAACTTTGTGGTGAGGAAGGACAGCTTCATCGGGCAGACGTTGACATTCGTCCTTCTGTATGGCTCCCTGTACAGCACCTATGTATGGCCAGGTATGTCCTCAGGTCCACTACTACTACAACACTTTAATCCTGTGTTTGTGTCTTCAACATCTGCAGACTATTAGCCTATACCAGGTGTTCTCCACGCAGTAGATAGACTTGAAGAGAATGCTCTGTGTTTTAGGGGTGATAGACTTGAAGAGAATGCTCTGTGTTTTAGGGGTGATAGACTTGAAGAGAATGCTCTGTGTTTTAGGGGTGATAGACTTGAAGAGAATGCTCTGTGTTTTAGGGGTGATAGACTTGAAGAGAATGCTCTGTGTTTTAGGGGTGATAGACTTGAAGAGAATGCTCTGTGTTTTAGGGGTGATAGACTTGAAGAGAATGCTCTGTGTTTTAGGGGTGATAGACTTGAAGAGAATGCTCTGTGTTTTAGGGGTGATAGACTTGAAGAGAATGCTCTGTGTTTTAGGGGTGATAGACTTGAAGAGAATGCTCTGTGTTTTAGGGGTGATAGACTTGAAGAGAATGCTCTGTGTTTTAGGGGTGATTGCACTTTCCCTCGTGCTCATGAAGAGGGGCAGTGATCTGAGCGTGAGACCAGGAGTCCTGCTTATCGCAGGCTGGGGGTGAGTCATGCGCTTTGACTACGGATGAAAACACTACGCAAACATTGTATCCCCGTGACACGGCGGCCTCGGTTCTTCATCCGCGCTGTTTGTTTGTTGAAAGGACGCTAGGGGAGCCTTTTGTTGAGCGTTCCCACCACCCCCTCCTGTGTTGACAGAGTGCCAGCTGGGGTGACCGCTGTGCTGCTCATGGCCGGGGAGAGGATGCCCGACACCATCGACTCAGCCTTCTTCTACGGCAGATCTCAGGTGAGGGGCCTCGGAGAGAGAGGGGCCGAGAGAGGATAGATACGTGAGGGGTCTCGGAGAGAGAGGGCCGAGAGAGGATAGATACGTGAGAGGCCTCGGAGAGAGAGGGCCGAGAGAGGATAGATACGTGAGGGGTCTTGGAGAGAGAGGGGCCGAGAGAGGATAGATACGTGAGGGGCCTCGGAGAGAGAGGGCCGAGAGAGGATAGATATGTGAGGGGCCTCGGAGAGAGAGGGCCGAGAGAGGATAGATACGTGAGAGGCCTCGGAGAGAGAGGGCCGAGAGAGGATAGATACGTGAGGGGTCTCGGAGAGAGAGGGCCGAGAGAGGATAGATACGTGAGGGGTCTTGGAGAGAGAGGGGCCGAGAGAGGATAGATACGTGAGGGGTCTCGGAGAGAGAGGGCCGAGAGAGGGATAGATATGTGAGGGGCCTCGGAGAGAGATGGCCGAGAGAGGATAGATACGTGAGGGGTCTCGAAGAGAGAGGGCCGAGAGAGGATAGATTCGTGAGAGGCCTTGGAGAGGGCCGAGAGAGGATAAATAGTTTTGTTCAGCCTAAAGCTTGAAAATGTTCAACCGCTCAGCGTGCTTTGTATGGCTTGCATGCTATTATAGTTTGCCCCGGTACTGCATCTCTCGTGTCAAGTTCGACGTTTTAGTGCCACCGTGCCACAATTCTGGGTGTCCCGCCCCTCTGACCCCCTGCTGTCGTTCTGCTGTCAGATGATCTGCTCGACGGTGGTTCTGGTGTGCAGCATCGTGCTGGCTGGAGGCTCTCTGGTGGGTTTGAGTCGGGGGAGCTGGGATGCAGACTACCAGGTGCTGGAGAGGGTACCTGCGGCCATCAACACCGAGGATCTGGACCCTGAGGACACCCCGGAGATTCTGTTTGAGCCAGAAGTTTTACCGAGATTCACCAACCCAGGTAGGTTTCAAATGTCAGACATGACTCTATGGGTTTCCCAGTCATATGATGAAATATTAGAGCCTTCGATTTCTATTCTGTTTATACCTTCCTGTTTTTTTATTCCTTGTTATCATCCAGAAAACAGAAGTGTTCTTGTGTGTTGTCAGATTGCCCCGTGTGTGACTGTGTCTCACCCCAGCCCATGCCAGATATGATTATCAGCGCTGCCGTGAATGACAGCAACAGTCACACTGACAGGTGCAGTAGTGTGGCGCAATGGAGACACTCCCAATCCTTTGTTTGAACGTACTGAGATTTGTATTTTGGTTTTGAGCTCATCCGCGTTGAGCTGAGAAATACGTTTTGTACAATGTTAGAAATGAAAGAAATGTGGAATGAAAGTTGTTATCCGGGTATTGATTTCATTTGACCTGTGTGTAATCATATCTACCATCTCGTAACACCCTCAATTACTCGTAACACGACGTTCCAAGGCATGGAATCATTTACTGTGCCTCACCGCAAGTGTTCATGAAATCAATTTTTACAATTTCAGTTGAAATCGTGATGGACTGAGATGACCCTAGTTACCTATGACTTTATATACCCATGACCGCACTCTCTTGTAGCCCTCACAGGCACGTCTCTGATTTTGTAGGCCTTGACTCAAAGGGCAAACGTCCAGATTGTCACCGTGAGATGTGTGTCACTTCCTGTCCTCTGCCGCCCTCCGCAGGTCAGTGTGGGAGTCGCTGTGAGTCTACAGACTGTCTTCTGGCCCAGGAGGAGCAGCTCAGACAAGTGGCAGACAAGCAGGTGGGCCGCCACGCCCTCCTGGTCCTGCTCCTCATGGTCTTCATGCTCGCCGTGAGTCCCTCCCCCCCCCCCCCCCCCCCCCCCTGCGAGCACCCCCCCGCTAGGGCCCGCTCCATAAACAATACCAACAAACGCCCAAGCCTCGTGAAATGAACGTTTAAGCTACCGTAGGATTTTATCAGACAGAACCTCTGTTCTCCTCCTTCTCCTCCTCTCCTTCTCCTCCTGTCCTTCTCCTCCTCTCCTCTCCTCCTCCTCTCTCCTCCTCCTCTCCTTCTCCTCCTGTCCTTCTCCTCCTCTCCTCCTCTCCTCCTCCTCTCTCCTCCTCCTCTCCTTCTCCTCCTCTCCTTCTCTTCTCTCC
This sequence comes from Thaleichthys pacificus, assembly GCA_023658055.1. Taxonomy (NCBI): domain Eukaryota; kingdom Metazoa; phylum Chordata; class Actinopteri; order Osmeriformes; family Osmeridae; genus Thaleichthys; species Thaleichthys pacificus. The sequence continues at coordinate 2,244,541 of CM042867.1, forward strand.
TTCTCCTCCTCTCCTTCTCCTCCTCTCCTTCTTCTCCTCTCTCCTTCTCCTTCTCCTCTCCTTCTCCTCCTCTCCTTTTCCTCCTCTCCTTCTCCTCCTCTCCTTCTCCTCTCTCCTTCTTCTCCTCCTCTCCTCCTCCTCTTCTCCTCCTCTCCTTCTCCCCTCTCCTTCTCCTCTCTCCTCCTCCTCTCTCCTCCTCCTCTCCTTCTCCTCCTCTCCTTCTCCTCCTCTCCTTCTCCTCTCCTCCTCCTCTCCTCCTCTCCTTCTCCTCCTCTCCAGAACCTCTCCAGCTGCCTGTGGTGGCTCTTCAACCGTGTTCCAGGAAGACTCTACCTGGAGCTGCAGTTCTTCTGTGCCGTGGTCAACTACGGGCAGGTGCGTCTCCCACAATGCAACGGGGCGGGGGGAGAAGCTGCTGGATTTGGTTTTGCAGCCGAAGTTCCACGTGGCTTGTTGTGTTTTTGTCCCCGTAGGGTTTTATTTCCTTTGGGATCTTTGGCCTCGACAAACATTTGATAATACTACCGTTTAAAAAGAGGTAAGAGACGCTGTTTTGAGAGTCTGTGTCGCAGGCACACCTCTGTGTTACTGTGTCTCTGAAAGGCGTGTGTGGTGCTCAGGGTCTCCAGGCTGTGGCATAGGGGAGGACAGGAAGTGCCGACGCGGCCCGACGTGTCCGAGGACATCTCCGTGACCTGCTCTCAGTTCACCAAGTACCACCAGAAGCAGTGTGTCCAGGACATAGTCCAGAAGAAGAGGTGAGGGCTCAATCCACATCACCAGAACCTTCCGTGTTGCTCTCGTGTTTCACACGAACACCCGCTGCTTTGGCCGCGCCATCTTATTGGTTGATCTAGGATTTCAACGATGTGATTCCCACGTCTGAATGCTATACTCATGCACTGCCCCAGACACTGACATAGTCGAGTACAACTACAGGTATGTAAATACACATATTAATATATCATTAATATGATATAATTGATCCTTCTTACCCACAGATGTCGTCAAACAAATGGTATTCTTTAAAGCGCTTGTGCTTTGCTGGTTGTTGCTTTGCCTCCCGCATCGTGCTCGTTCTTCTTTACTGCTATCACTTTCGCTTTCTAGCTCTTCTTCTCTTTCCTGCTCCTTTGGTTCCCGTTAGCCTTGGGGGCTGTGGAGGGATGTTAACCCTTGTGAACCTTCGGGTCATTGTGAACCTTCGGGTCATTGTGAACCTTCGGGTCATTGTGAACCTTCGGGTCATTATGAGCCTTCGGGTCATTGTGAGCCTTCCGGGTCATTGTGAGCCTTCGGGGTCATTGTGAGCCTTCGGGTCATTGTGAGCCTTCGGGGTCATTGTGAACCTTCGGGGTCATTGTGAGCCTTCGGGTCATTGTGAGCCTTCGGGTCATTGTGAGCCTTCGGGGTCATTGTGAGCCTTCGGGTCATTGTGAGCCTTCCGGGTCATTGTGAACCTTCGGGGTCATTGTGAGCCTTCGGGTCATTGTGAGCCTTCGGGTCAATGTGACCCACCGTCGTGTTGCGACAACTTGTATTAGTTAAAGTTACCGCAACAAGACGATGGTTCACAATGACCCGAAGGTTCACAATGACCCCGAAGGCAGCACAAGGGTTAACCGGCTCATCTGGGGACCCCTTCCTTTGGCCCGTAGGTGTGGGGAGAGGACGGTGGCGGACACTTTCCTGGGCAGCGAGCTGGTTGAGTGGCTGCTGCAGGTGGGCTTGGTGAGGGGCCGCGGGGAGGCGGCGCTGTACGGGGCGCGGCTGCAGCAGGGAGGGCTGCTCCAGCACATCACGCAGGAGCACCACTTCCAGGACGACGGCCTGTATTACCGCTTCACGGCCTAGGGCAGCCAATCAGGACCAGAGGGGGAGGGGCTCTGGATGATGAAGGGATCGTCTGCCTACCTCGCGTTACAAACCTGCAGTATTGGGTGTCGTTGGAATATCTAAATATGCAGTCACTGAATTAGCACTCACAACATGAACGCTGGCTAGTTATGTTTCTGTCTAATGCTTGAATTGTTTTTGTAATGATAAAGTTGTTAAATATGTATATTGGGGCCATGGAATGTAATTTAGTATTGATACTAAATGTATCAATTGATACTAAAGCTACTGTTATTGAGTTATATCAAGTTCAGTGAAAACAGAAAGATCTCAGGAAATGCTTGGATGGGATGCCGTTTTATTGTCATAACCAATATTATTGGCATGACTACAAATGTTGTTATGACATCTAGATTAACATCTAGATTATACATTATACAATTGTATAATATAGAATGGAGTTTATGGTCAGATTATTCTCACTAATTACTATGGATTTATTACAAAGAACTACTGAAGTAAAACTTAATTGCAAGGAGATTGAAAACAAATGTGCCACTTTTTTGCGTAACTTTAGATTATAGGTTATGTGTTTGTTACATTGTACATGATGGGATGGTGACTATGGAGACAGTGGATCTCAGACATGTCATTCTATAGAATTCTAAGTCATTGTATTTCATGTCCACTCCTGATTTGGCTTCATGGAAGCTTGCTTAGTGGTTTGGCACATTTTTCATGTTCCTTGACTGAACCAGAATGTATTATTAACATGTAGAATGAGAAATATTTCCATAATTCCCAACCTCTGGGATAAAACAATAAAACAGATTGACTGATTGGGAGACTTTTTAATATCGTTCGCTTTTCTTGTTTGGTCTGTTCTGAGTAAAGCATATTATATACAATCATATACAAACATGGTAACAGCTGTCTGTTATGGTTTCATTATTATTCAGAACATGATACATTCCTAACATGCTGTGATGAACTACTACTACACTCAAATTCTGAATGTTTTTTCTTTTCTTTTACTGTGTAATTCAAGAGGTTCTTCCAGTGAGAATCAGCTGTTAGACATGCCAACCGTGTTCAGGGTTTGCTGTATGCAATCATCTCTTCCTCAACAGAGCTTGAGAACAGATTCACCACCAGTGAAGAGTCTTCCACTCCACTTGACAGAAACGTCTCCATATCAGCCATCTTCTCCTTCTCTAGCTGCCTCATATTCTGCATGATCATCTTTCCTTTTTCCTAAAAAGGAGGGGGGGAAAAACAGCCATAAATTACTAGGTACTTTTTGTGTGCATGTAACCTCTCTGTTGACGTACACTTGTGATGTATTGTATTTGTTTCCTGATGAAGGGCACAAACTATGTCAGTTGAGGGTTCCGGACCTTTGTGGTTTCAATGATGGCCGTCACCACCTCGTGCTTGAGAAACAGAGGGTGTTTGCGATCCGGCTTGCTCTGAAAACGAGGCTTCGTCTTCGCAGGGTCGTCGGCCCCATAACAGGGAGAACATGTGTGCTTCAACTGTTTAATGTCGTTCACAAAGATGAACGGTTTGAAAACAGACCTGCGGCATGAGGGACAAAAAGGCTTTACTCGACGTTAAACAGTTCAAAGATGTAATAACGGCAAGGCAACGCATAGCGATGGCAACAACTGTCCTGGGCTCTTCGTACCGCTCAGGATCAGGGGTGCTGGTGAAGTAGTGCACCCCAGGCAGAGCAGGGTCCCTGGGCACCACAGACACCATGCTTCCTGTGCTCATATACATCCCCTCCATGTTGATGCCACTCTCCTTATCCCTGAGGATGTCCATCATCGTCTGGGCTGTGATGTGACCTGCGGAAACACAACGGGAACGCCATTCGACGGCAATCACGGAATCTATTTGCAACGCGGAAATCATTGGGGTCTTTGGGATATACATCTGAAAGGACCGTGCATGCTGTACATCTGAAAGGACCGTGCATGCTGTACATCTGAAAGGACCGTGCATGCTGTACATCTGAAAGGACCGTGCATGCTGTACATCTGAAAGGACCGTGCATGCTGTACATCTGAAAGGACCGTGCATGCTGTACATCTGAAAGGACCGTGCATGCTGTACATCTGAAAGGACCGTGCATGCTGTACATCTGAAAGGACCGTGCATGCTGTACATCTGAAAGGACCGTGCATGCTGTACATCTGAAAGGACCGTGCATGCTGTACATCTGAAAGGACCGTGCATGCTGTACATCTGAAAGGACCGTGCATGCTGTACATCTGAAAGGACCGTGCATGCTGTACATCTGAAAGGACCGTGCATGCTGTACATCTGAAAGGACCGTGCATGCTGTACATCTGAAAGGACCGTGCATGCTGTACATCTGAAAGGACCGTGCATGCTGTATTAACCGTTGCTCTTTTCCAGTAAGTTGCGTCCTTCACAGAACCGGCTCCCAGAAGCCTCTATTCTGGCTGTCGTCAAGAACGAGTACACCTCTGCGAAACGGAACTGTGCCTTCCCGTCCCACCAGCCTCGGCTCCTGGCATACTCCCTCATCTCCGGGTGTTCCTTGTCTATCTTTGTGGTTATGGAGTACTGGTTGGAGATGTTACGATGCCCATCTAAAAGCAGAACACGAAGAGTCTGTCAACTCGCCACAACACACAACTCGCCACAAGAATCTCTCTTCTTATATATAGTTCAAACATCTGATCACCTTCCACTCTCTCTGCCGCCCAGTACTTCCCAGACGTCTCCAGGATCCAAGCCTCGGTCCTGTCAGAGATGAGAAAGCTGTTGTGGTACGTGAAGCCGCACTCGTCCTCCATGCAGTTTCCTCCTTGTCCATATTTCTCCAGCAGCTCCGCGATAACATCCATGGCCTTCTCAGCAGAATCAGCTCTCTCCAGTCCAAGTCTGTGGAAAGAAATAACCGCCTGGCTTATAAAGTCAATCAATGTGTTATTTATAGAGCACTATTAAAAAGAACTACCGTTGGCCAATGTGCTGTACATTAAAACATGAATTACCATCAAATTCAACCAGACGGGCACAAAGTCACACATAAAACAAAAACAGTTCAAGCGTTGCATCACAAACTGTCGGCCTTTTTTCTATTTAATGCCTTCTTGTCCACTGGCTTCCTCGTCAACATGAGCTTTGTATTGAAGTAGCAGACGAGAACCAGAGTTGTGACTCACCGTACCAGGTCCATGCCCAGGAGTGCCTCTCCATCATCAGCGTTGTCTCTGCCCCACACTGCCTCATTCCCAATACACACCTGATGCTCGTTTGCACCCATCTCGGCCCCCCACAGCCAGGCTGGCCTGCTCAACACCACCGCATAGGTGTGGGAGGCCTGTTCAATCTCAATGTAGGTACACTAGGGTAGAAACGAGAGGAGAGAACGGTTCAACTGTCATATTTTTACTATCTTGTGACACAGACACTAGTGCATATTTGCCGTCGTATTTCTCCTCAGGCAAAACACATCATGACAATAAAATAGTTGACACTAAAAGAGAACTGGAATATACACTTTTGAGATTGATGGTGCAAATCAGGGACTAACCTCAACTTTATCCTCTTTATTGTAGTCTTTAGCAGGAAAGTATACCACCTCCTGGACTTCATCACAGGGTCTATCGGAGTTTTTCCCAAAGATGATTCGTTGCTCCTCAGTGGAAGGGGGCAGCGCCACAAAAGTGTCACAGGAGAATGGGTACATCCTGTGTAAATACGTTAGTTAGCAATGACTGGCCCAAAAAACTACTATGTCTAAATGAGAACTTTGATGGCCAAAACCGTCTTGCACTGTCGCAGCGAGACGACCACTTAGCTTTGCATGGATCTCCCGAGAGCTAATAATAACTGGTGGCTTCGGATGAAAAGGGTCACGTTACCTGCTGCGATTGTGGTCAGTTGTACTGGGACAGCTAAAACAGTGGATGGTTCTGAGGCGAGTCGTCTGTAACAGCGGCTTGAAACAACACAATTACAATCTCACTTTCATTTCATGCCTCAGTTTCAAGACCATGTTTTGATGTGTGTATTGTTATGAGCCCCGACGTCTCACTGAACGGGGCCAGGAACGATCTCACAGTCCTCTTGATTGACAGAATTGTAATAATAACTTAGTTCCATCATCAGTATTCGTTATCTTATGTTTTGAAGTATGGGTTTGAGCGGTTCATTATATGTACTCTCCGAGAATGGAAAGTCAGTACAAACTCCGCAGTTCCGATAAATAAACGTCTAACAGTGGGTAACAAAACGTGTGTACCCAATGTGACGAACGTGTCACTCGCTAAAGCGTAAACCGGAAGTATGTTTAGCTTGTAGCTCCCCTTGTTTATGTTTATAAAGCTAGCTGTGTGCAGCATCATCTCAGAAGCTACAACATTCAACGAATTAGTTTGAGAATTGCGAATCCTGTAATCCGTCAACCATGGGGAAGTCATTTGCCAATTTTATGTGCAAGAAGGATTTCCATCCTGCATCAAAGTCAAATATAAAAAAAGTGAGTGTTTTGAGTTTTCCTACTAGACTAGCTAAGCTAACGTTAGCAAACTACTAGACTAGCTAGCCTAGCATACTGTATGTCGATGTTGTCAGATTAATTGAATTGTCCTTTTGAAAATCGTTTTTCAAACATTTGTTCATACAGTATCTAACATTATGTATTATATATGAATAACAGATATCGCTTCATACTTAAGTGATGACGTTTAGGTACCGTTGCTGCATTTTCTGGGTGACCATCTTCAGAGATACACTGTATTTAATTTCGTGTATTTTGATCAAACCCCGTTAATTTTCCAGGTATGGATAGCGGAACAAAAATTAACCTTCGACAAGAAAAAGCAGGAAGACCTCATGCAGGCTTACCTCAAGGAACAAGACACGTACAACAACAGGTACGATTCTGAACCCATCAAGTCACTGTTATCAAACTAGCTCCAGTTGCTTCCCAACATTTCTTATTTGTGTCACAGATATTTGACCGAGAATATTGTGTGTATTTAATGCACGTGATATGCTTTGAAAATCTTTCCTAGATTATTGATGGGTGACGACCGTGTGAAAAATGGTCTCAATTTCATGTACGAGGCTCCGCCAGGAGCGTCGAAAGGTAACTAAAGTGATTTCTGGTGCTGCGTGGCCTCCTATCTGGAAACTCTTTATACTAGATGTTAGAGCGTCATGTACGACCGAGGCAAACCTGACCGTTCTTGTTTTTCCTCCCACATCAAATCATCAACTGAAAAGAGGAAACCAAGGAGGTACAGTACAAACATGATCATCTCTATAGGCTACAAGAAATGGAACTGTATTTGAAAGGCAGTGCCCCTGCCAGCATGCAACATCAATTATCTTTAAATATACTGTATATGTTAAAAGGCTCTACGGACTGGTCTACTCCTCCCAGAGCTTCATTTAAGATCAGTTCTTTATTGTGTTTTTTTTTTTTTTTAAGGACGGGGAGTCGGAGTATAAGTTTGAGTGGCAGAAAGGGGCTCCTCGTGAAAAGTAAATTATTTTCTTTATTTAACAGATTTCTACTTCAGCTGTAGCACTTGCTTTAATTCCTACATTTGTTGCCTCTCTAATTTAGGTATGCAAAGGATGACATGAACATCAGAGATCAGCCGTTTGGGATTCAGGTGAGTTTTCTTGACTTTGTAAGACATTTAAACATTTAGATTAGATGTTTACAAAGTACATTTGTCTTCAGTCAAATCTAAGGCCAGTCGCTGGCTCGTGTTGGCTTTGCTAGACTGATGGCATCTGGTTATTTAATTCATATGAATTTTCAGGTTCGCAATGTGAGGTGCATCAAGTGTCACAAGTGGGGCCATGTGAACACGGACAGAGAGTGCCCTCTCTTCGGCCTGTCCGGCATCAACGCCAGCTCAGTGGCCACCGAAGAAGCGGCCGGTATGTGATTCCACAAATGTGTCCGTAACGGATCTCAAATGGGCTATGCTTCCACATGACATGGATGCTGTGCAGTAAAACCACAAACACAGGTTTCTAAATAAGCTTCAAGACACTTTGTTGTTGTGTGATTGTTCTTAGCCTGGTGTCGGAGGTCCAGAAGGAGTGTGTTGACTGAATACATTTTAATTTAATACATTTTAACGGGCTTCAAAAAATCATAATCACAAATAATTTTAGAACATCCGTTCAGCTGAACGGAAGAAAATCAGGCGATGTTCAACATCGGCATTGGCCTTGCGGTATTTGTGGGGTGGATAGCCCTTGTGTTGCCGCAGCGACTCCTGCCCCACCCCCCTCCCCTCCCTATCGCTTTCTCTCTCCTCTGGTGCTCTGTCGGGGCCCCCAAAACCTCAGCTGATACCGACTCCGAGCAATCAGGAAGTTGAGTAGTAAAGTAATGTGTTTACTCTGGGTGAGGCCAGCGCGTGGTGTTGATGGTGGAGGGCTGTAATGGCGCCCTTCCTGTGCCTGGAGAAAAATGCAATTATCGTGTATTCTGATCCCCCCTAACTGCTGCTTTGGGGGTGAATGGAATAGTATGATTTTCTCAGCCGGAACACGAGTAAGTTGATTTGGTGTCCCTTTTCTGTTAACAAAGCCGCCCCTGAATTCCCCACTGTGGAGGCAGTTGCGGGTAGGAGCAGGCATCAATGGGACTTTAAGGCTGTGATTTGTGCTAACAGGTCCGTCAATGCACCCCTCGGAGTTAATGGCGGAGATGCGAAACAGTGGGTTTGCCCTGAAAAAATGTGCCCTTGGGAGACATTCTACTGTTTGTGATCCGTCGCAGGTAATCGCACGCCGCACTCCCCTTTTTTTCCTCTCACTCGCACACACACACGCGCGTGCACACATACACACACAAACATATTGCCCCAGCCCCCCCTCCCAAGGAGCAACAATATCCATGGCAGATCCCTGGTCTAAATGTGATTGCTGAAAAGTGGCCAATTATCAGAGTAAACCACAGAACCATTCCAGTCTGAGCAAGTTTAGTCAAGTGGGAAGATTTGATGAAACTAGCATCAAAAAAAATGATCAGACTGTAGAAAGACCAGATGCAGTGTTATAACGTTTACAGTCCCCCTCGGAAGCATATCCCTCTCACACATGCTTCCCGTTCAGCTATCCAGGAGGCCTCTCATGGCAATGTGATGTCCTCTCCCACAGGAGTATGTAGCCAGCGAGGAGGACGAGGATCCTGAGGTGGAGTTCCTGAAGTCATTGACCACCAAGCAGAAACAAAAGCTTCTCAGGTAGGGGTGAAGTAGTCATTGGCACAAGTCCCATTTATCTGATGTGCTGATTTCCAGATGATACCGTTGAGGACCGTGCAATTCATTCACGGATAATACACGAATAATAAATGTTCCTGCAGTGCTGCACAGTCTTGGGTTTGAGTCACACCATGATGCACAACCCCAGGTAGCAAGTCTAATTCTGTCTTTGTTGCTACAGGAAACTGGACCGTTTGGAGAAGAAGAAGAAGGAGAAGAAGAAGAGCAAGAAGCAGAAGAAGAAGAGGAGCAAAGGAAAGCACAAGAAGAGACAGGACAGCAGCGACTCCTCCAGCGACTCCTCCAGCGACGACTCCTCCGACAGCGGCAGCCATGACGACGCGTCTCCGAGCCGGAAGAGGAAGAGCGGGAGAAGGGACTCCGGTCAGACGCCCGTCCAGCTGAAGAGCCAGGCCAGGGCCTCGGCTCCCAGGAGCCCATCACGGAGCCCTCAGCCCGGACAGAAGCTCAACGAGACGGCCGCGGCTCCCAGGGAGACCGCCCAGCCCGGCCCGGAGAGGAGGAGGCAGGACGGGGGGCAGGACAGACGCAGGCAAGGCAGCGGGGAGCGGGAGAGGCAGCAGGAGCAGAGTAACGGGAGGGCGGAGAGAGGGAGAGGGGAGCGAGGCAGTAACCAGGACTCCAGCGAGGGCAAGGGAAGAGCCAGGAAGGAGAGGAGCAGAAGTGGGAGCAAAGATCGAGCGAAAGGCGGAACGGATGAGAACGGGAGGAGCAGGGAAAGGGGGAGTGGAACAGGGGGGAACGGGAGGAGCAGGGAAAGGGGGTGTGGAACAGGGGGGAACGGGAGGAGCAGGAGCAGAGATGGAGTAAAGGACAGAGCAGTAAATGAGAGAAGAAGTAGAGAAAGGGGTGCAAAGAGGAGTTTGAGCCGTAGCAGAGATGGAGGCCGGGAAACGGGCGGCAGGCGGAGAAGTAGGAGCAGAGACGGAGCCAAGGGTCGAGGGAGGAACCAGAGGAGCGGAAGTAGAGAAGGAGGGAGAAACCAGAGGAGCGGAAGTAGAGAAAGAGGGAGAAACCAGAGGAGCGGAAGTAGAGAAAGAGGGAGAAACCAGAGGAGCGGAAGTAGAGAAAGAGGGAGAGAGCGACGATCAGGAAGTGGGAGCAGAGAAAGGGCAGAGAGAAAGAACTGAGTTTGTGTTTTTATTTTCCTGAAAGACATATTTGTATTTGGACTCAAACTGTGATGGATGTGTGTGTATAGGCTGCTGTCTCAAGGTACAGCTAGTTAGGTTAGGATTAGGATTGACTTCATTTATACAACCCATTGCGAGTCCAGATTTGGACAAATGTCATATTTTCTCCAACAGAGGGCAGCAATAGACCTGATAAAACTTCAATTAAATGTTTTCAGATTATTGTAGGAAAGGCTCTGCTTTAAGTGCATCGGATGAGGCCTATTACTTTAAAATCAAACTTGTTTGGGGAAAAATTGTACAGTATAATATTATACTTCTATTACAACATTTTATTTCAATCAAATGTTTTGGGGTTGAATTGCCATGTTTCCACAATACTTGTGATAAACTGCTACCATTTAGTGGTACAGTTTATCAGGCTACTAAAAAGTATGGCAACAAGTTATGTCAACCTTGACAATATAGGCCATGGACCCTATAGCATGCTATACACAAATTGTTTTTAAACATATTAAAGTCTTTGGTTCATGGCATGTAAAGATTGTTGAATAAAGACAATGCCGTTTGAATTAACGTTTGACTCCATGTTGCGTTTATTTGCCCTAGAATTATTTGTTATTATTAAGATGAAATTATTTAATATTTCGCCTATATTTCCTTCGAGGGACAGTGAAAGGAGCATTATTTCGGGAGGTTTAATAAAATATAGGTTATCACTCTTATTTTAGTCATGTTGACTCTGATAAACTAGCGAGAAATTATCATTGTTTTCTGAAATGTTATATTGCTTAATCACTATGTGCTATATGTTGTAGGGTCTAATAAATGTTTGGTTACATACAAATAGTATATGGGCTATTTATAACAAATATTATTTGTATTGTTATTATTGTCTTATGAAAAATATTTAAGCGACCTGACGTCGTTAGGCTAAATGATGGACAATGCATGGCCCTTGGGATTATAAAAGACTGGCGGGCACGGAAATGTATCCTTAGTCCGTAAAGTCGTCCTGGTTTTCTGGTCTTTCATCTCTTTTATTGTGGCTTGAAAACAAAGATGACTTCTGCCTAATTCTCAGCGAGAGGGCATTCCAGGGAAACTCAACAAAGCGATAACTGACAGCACTGCCTGTCCGCTGCCCCAGGCGTCACACCCCTCTGAGCATTTAGACGCACTACATCTTGTTGATTTTAACCCCCTTTTGTAGCCGTGCAATTGTGGACTATGTTCACGAATTACTCCACGGAACTAATCGGTTCCGTCTCTTGACAATGAAATGAAATGTTTAGGCCTATGTGCTAAAAAACAAACATGAAAATAATAATGCCTAATAAGCCCACGGAGAGAGGAACAATTCTCAAAAAAAAGGATAGGCTGAGAAAGTTATCTGTAAACGATAGCCTAAAGATGTTGAAAATGTTCTTGATTTATTTCTCATAAAACATTATTAAGGATTATAAACTTCAAATTTCGTATTTGGTGACCTTTTGCTGAATTCAATTTATATGTTCCGTCTACACGATTATTATACATTCTGAATGGCCAAATAATTTATTGTAAAATACAAATTCTCGATAACCTATGTCCTTAAAATTTCCCTTAAAACCTGCTACACAAAAGGAAATGAAAATAATTTTCTCCTATTTCCTTCTGGTCAATTTAACTTCCTCTTTAGAGGCGGGTTGTCTGGATGAGACGCCTCTCCCCATCCTATTCCCAGGCCCTGGCTCGCGCTGTAATTATTCCCCGGGTTTTTCTTTGAGATCGGACGCTGCACTGGGTAAGCACAAAGACGTCAGAGAGCATCCTTGAACCCTTTCAACACAGGGCCACTGATATTCAAATAACATGCAGGCACCATTTGACTGCTCTGCGACAAGAGCATTTCAGATTCAACATTTGCATATGGCTTTTTGCCCCTTCTTCTTTTCAAAAGTTTGGAAACAGTTCCCATAACATTTAGTGCTGCGGTTTGAGCTAAGCTAAATATGCTTTATCCTTTTTCCTGGACTGCCATCTTCTTATTTGACATGCAAATTAAAGCAGTTAATTTGGACAATTAAAATAAATATTCAAAGGGGCCTTTGTCATCAAAACCCCCTCGGAAACCTCCAGATAAAGTAAAACTGAACAAATGATGTCTCAGAGATTAATTAGATATTTGATAAGACACGAATCCCTAATCGCAAATACAAGGCACATGGGGCTACGATCTGCTCCAAGTCATAATTAATACCATTTAACAAGATTTCATTTGGGCATGAAATGTCTTTTCCGGGGCATTAACTATTGATTTTCTCCCAAGAGAAAAGGCACGTCAAGGTGTGATTGCCTATATCAGCAATACAAGATTGATTTAAGGAACAGTCTTATCAACATTCGGCGCTGTGCAGTAGCCTATGTCTATGATTTATACACTAAAATGTATTTCCTTTGCTTATAATTTATTTTAATTTGTAGCCTTTGTTGCCTAATGAAAATTAATGTGACATAAAAACTGAAACATTGCCATCACACGACAACAGCCTCAGATTTGTAGATTATTTTAATTATGACAAAATGAAAGGCTTATACGTGTGACTCTATACAGGTAAACATTTATATATTTTTTAGCAAAGAAATAAAATGGTTAACTGAATTTTAAAAAGCTGTGTACATACATATCCACAAAGTGCGTTGAAAGTAAACTCCCTGATTTTCAGGTTCCCAAACACGAATAAAACAATCATAATTAACATTTACATAAAATTAACACATTGTTTGTCCTCAATATTGTACACGATAGCAACTCACATGGTTCAACCAAGTTCATTTGGGTAACGCACCCCCACGCACTGATCCGTGCAAAAAGTCATCCATTTAATTTTCAAGTGGACAGATTTACTGAAAATTGTGCCATTTCATACGTTTCTGCATTTTGTTGAGTAATTACGAATTTAACATACCGTTCAAATGCCTGTCAGAATCAGGTTTTGTTTACAAATAGCCAATCTCGTTTACTTCACTTAAAATAATTCCCTCATATGCCAAAAAAAGCGTTGGCATATTTGTCTCTATATTGTCTTTCAGACCCGTTTACGTGCAGGTTTGATACGTATGTTGGCGTGAAGTGAGGTCATTAAAATGCCAAAAACAACCATTTAGGGCTCGTCGTGAGAAGAGGGGTCCTTGGCCGTGATTCTGGGATTTACACCGTCTAAAATGAGTTCTGGGGATTCAGACCGTGGCGTCTCCAGGTTACTGGTGTCGGTGTCACTGTCGCTTCCCTTTTTGCTTCCTCCGCCGGCAGTGTGCGTTTTAATGTGCTTGCTCAAATGGTCGCTCCTCATAAAGCGCTTGTTGCATACTGGACAAGCAAACCTTTTCTCACCAGTGTGTGTGCGAAGGTGTCTCTGAAGTTCATCAGATCTTGTAAATCTTTTGCCACAGAATAGCCAATTGCAGACAAAAGGCCGCTCGCCAGTATGCCATCTCAAATGAGCCTTGAGGTGACTGGTTTTTCCATACACCTTACCACAGCCGGGTATGTGACAACTGTGAAGTCCCTTCCTCCGTAGACTGGCCCCTGCCGGTCCTAGGCGTTCAGCCTCCTGACAGTTGGGACAGTCGCACGTTGCTCTGCCGGAATACCTCCTTGATGACCTTGAGGAGCCGCTTATTCCTGAACTGCCACCTGAAATCATGGCGTTGGCGGCCGACGCGTCCGTGTACGTTGGAATGACTGTCTTGAAACCTTCTTGTGTTAACAGGTGCTGGCTAGTGGAAAGTAGGTGAGACGCCGTGGGGCTTATACCGGTGGAGCTGAATGCCGAGTGTGTCAAGGTGGAGAAATCGGTGTTGTAACCACTGAGTTGGGAATGTATGGCTTGTGGGGTCCCGGAGTGCAGGGAAGTCTGCAGCGTGCTCGCGGGATTCTGGACCTCCAGCCACGAGCCAGGGTTGGTGTGGACGTCCCACCACGAGGACGCCCCGTTCGCCACATCACCCGAGATAGTTGAATGGAACCCAGACTTGTACCACGACTCATATGGATGTGCCATGCCAACCCGAGGGTACAGGCTTTCTGCCGATGTGTGAACTTTGGAGATGAAAGCTGATTGGCCGGACTCTTGAGAAGAAACGCTCGCCGAGTTGGAGAACAGACTGCTGTAGTCTGTTGAAAATGCCGAGGAGGTCGGGGAGGTGGAAGCTAAGCAAAACGCGCTGTTCCCGGAGCCACCAGTTGATAGTCCGGTCGATCCGCGGCTCGTTGCCACAGTGAATCCAGGCAGACTGGATCCTAAATTGCAACTAGAGGATGATCTTTTCCAGGGATGAAATCCACCTTTGGAAAATGCACTTGTGTCAGGTAACGTGGTAAGAGGGCTTGTATTACCAATTTTGTTACAGGTTGCAGCCAGCATTGCTAGAGGGGTAGTTCCGAATCGTGGTTCTTCCTGAAAAAGAGACAAGTTATTCAGTTAGATATGTAAACAACAGTATGTTTCCCATCAAAGTGGTAGGTCCCTTTTCTTTTTTAGATTTTTTGAATTATGATGTATTTACCCTAAGGTATCATACGCCTCCTTTGATCAAAATTCGTGACTTGTGAATTTAAGAGAATGTTGGTCAAAATCAGTAAACTGTCAACAAAAATAACGATTGAACTAAATTGGGTGTCATAATAACTGAAGATACTGCTAAAAAGAGTTTAGGCAGTGGTGACATTGTTTTGGAAAGTTGTGCTAGTTGCTTTACGATTGAACAGAGGCAGTTACGCAGCTTTTTACAACTTTTTATGTATATGTATATCATGTAAACACTCTTCACATATATAGTACAATACTGAATCGAAAAATCTGGTGTTATGACCCTAAAATACAAAGTATTCACTGTCATAAATACGGTTTGTGAAGTAAACTATTTAACTTTTACGCACGGAATTAAAAACGTCTACTTACCCCGAGTATAGACGTAGCCATATCCAGGCCCTGTGCTATGTTGAAACTGGTCACAGTAGTACACAATAATATAAGGTTCCAATGTGATCCAAGCTCAGTGATTTTCTGAAGTCACACGGTTTCTCTCTTGGCTCGGAGCTCACACACTACGTAGTTGTAGAGAGCACGTTCTTTGAAGTACAGCTGGCAAAAGCATGCAGCCAATCTAAGGGCTGGAATCTATGCAGGGGGGTAAAGTCAACCAATGAGAGACTCGACCATGGACAGAAACGCTAAAAGCTTCATGTCAATCATTATGTTTTGTGCAGCTCTGACTGTCAAGCAAGAAACGTTTTGGTGTTTTTTTTATACATTTAATGTAGCCTATTCTCCCATCAAGGCTCAATGTCTCCTTTCATTGTAGAACCGAGCTCATATTGGTATAAGCCTGTCCTCTCCAACAGGTAAGCACTTGATATCATTTTCTTTTAAGACATCATGACGAATTTAGTCTCTGTAGATACATTTTTAAACCATCACAAATGTTATTAAGATTAATTCGAAAACGGTCTTGAATTACGCACTCGTTCGAAAGATGTGTATATTAATTTATGATACCAATGATAAAGGGTCTACACGTGCGTAAAGGCGTTGGGCATTTAGATCGAAGAATAGCCTATACAATAGCTGTGATTATATTTCTAAAAAGTTTCACTTGTGCACTTTCAGGGTAGACAAGGGCATGTGTTTCAACGTTGGAGTTGAAACACAGTTGGCAAGTTAATCAAAACTTGCTGTTCCATAGGCCTGTCATCGTGTACCAGTTTAAATAATCTGGTATATAATATAATTTCTCAATATTAAGGAAAGTGAAGACCCGACGGCGACAACGGTAAGGGCTGTAGTGGATTCGCTCGTTCATATATAGGTTTATGTGTTTGTTAGTTGACAGGGGAAGACCCATGTTGTGTGTTTTTGGATGTTTGTGTGGGAGAGAGTGAGTGAGTGTGTGTGTGTGTGGGAGAGAGAGAGAGAGAGAGAGAGAGCGAGCGAGAGAGAGAGAGAGAGAGAAAGGGAGAGTGTGTGTGTACGCTCGCTCTTGTGCGCACATTATACACGCGCCAGCCTTCATGTAGAGGGGGTGAGGTGGCATGTTAGGTTGATTAAAAAGTGACAATTAGCTTAATCACCATTTGATTTGTCTTAAATGACTACAACTTTTTCTCGAATGAAAAATATTGCTCGAGGTTATCAGCATGCAGTGTTCAACAAATATAAACACATTATGGGCTACTGGAGATTGGGTTGTTAATTTAAGAAAGGCCTACGGAATTCGTTCATTAATTGCCTCGATCATATTGGCTAACCGATTTCATTGTATGGGGCAAGGGGAGCCATTTGGAAAGATTTATACTCATTAAATTACAAATAAAGCTTCATCCATAACATGAATATAAGCCTATATCAACTTCAACCTTTCTCTGAATTGCTATAGTTTTTTTTTTCTTGCTCAGCATACATCTTTAAAGATCACAATGCAATATGCAAAGGTGTTCTAGCTTGTTAAAACATTTAGACGTAATGACATAATGTCACAATGGCCTGCTTTGGTGTGAATCATCATCCCTTTAAAAGTTAAAGCAATTTCCCAAAGAATGGCTGGAGGAAAGCTGCGCATTACAGTATTCAAAACGACCAAATAATGCTCCATTATAAAGCATGAATGCTGCCAGTCAGCCAAGCGCAATTTGTTCCAAGACTGCTTTAAATTCCCACCTTTAGAGAGGTGAATATAAAACAATTTCATCAAATCCAAGGAACCGATCCAAGAAAATTGCTTCATTTTTGCAATCATGGCAATTTGAGTAGAGGGCTATTAGCGCTATTAAACGTCGATTCTGCATAAACAAATTTGATTGTAATTCCAAAGAAACAGGAACAAAGTGAGTGTCAGTTAAGATAACCCATGTGTTAGATGTAGATAGGAAATTCTCGCTGTCTAGGAATATTTTACTTGAAAAATGCAATATTTTGCATTATAGTCTTTGATTGTCCAACGCAGTGAGCTTTTGAACATTAAGGGCTATGATTCTTATAATCCTTTTATGTGCTCTGATATCTTTGGATACGCAATATGAATTAATAATACATCTCGAATAATTCGGTATTTCATTATTACCAGATGAAATTTGATTATAAAATGCAATAATCTCTGATGTCATATGGTATGGTATTCATTGTATGTGTCAATTAAACATAACATAAATAATTTTGTAAAATGACAGGTGTCAAATAGTAGGCCTATCTCAGTCCTATTTGGGATTTATGGATGTTGCAAACATGCAGCCTAATGACAGTTTTGTCGGTTTAGTTGAAATCACGATTTCTGAATTTGATAGGAGACATAGCCTATATGCTGCCCATGGCAACGTCCCACACTCACACTGTCTAACCATGTCATTTAAGTGGGATTTTTGAGTTGAATCTTCAACCCAGGAGTCCATCCGCGAGCACTTTTCTTTGGCAATTAGGAGCCTATTACAAGCCATTAGATTGATCAATGTACCTTAAACAATGAGAATGATTTATTTGGTAGAACAAAACGCTCTGCATCTATTGTGGTCGGGCTAAGTGACGGTACATCCATCAATCGTTAAACAACAAAAGATAAATGATTAATTCAAACCCATTCATTTAAATTCCTGTTACAAAGGGTTTGACTCGCTTAAAATCTAGATTATTAGAGCCTCGTTTTCTGCATGTTAAACGACGCAGGGTGCTGGATTAGGCCATGCTTCTGCTCTTTCCCTTCTATGGTTTAATTTGTGTCGGCCTTGAGGGATGCTTATTTGTGGACAATTAACTAATCGGTGTAATCTCCTGCTGGATGGTTGAAGTCTACAGAGCCCACACCTGTTCACGTCCAAGGCAGGGAAAACAATTCAAGCAGGTCTTACTACATTCTGATTAGTTTAATTCAAACACTTAGATTTTTTTCCCCGAATAGGCCTACGTTAACATCGTCTATGTTTTAATTTAAAGAAAACATGCTTCTCTCTGCCTCCAGTTTGAACTTTGTATTTATTACCTTCACTACTTTAGTCGTATTTATCTGCAAACTGACATGAATAATTATTGATCTGAAAAATAGCATATGCAGACATCAAATTGACTGCACCGCTCTCCATTCATTTTGAAAGCTGACAGGATTTAACCTGATCTGTGTGCGTACCTGACCATGCATGCGTAATCCTTGTGCGTGGTGTCATTGCTAATGTACAACCAGAATTTTTGCATCCAATGTTTCAACTTCTTTTGTTGACAAGTCATTCAGTGTTGCTTACCAAAAATGTTGCGTCATTAGACAATATAGAAGGTGATCAGCAGAATATAGTGAAGCTGCTATAGGCTACAGCAGACGTTCTTCATAGCACGCACTTGCACAGATTTATTCGTGTTGAGGATTACAGTCTGTTGGGAGAAAAGAAATACAAGTGTGCTTTTGCTAGTAAACAGCTACTTGTAGTGATTTAACCCATGCACTGTAGATAAGAGGTTCAACCTCTTCAATTCAGAAAGTCTCCATGCAAAGCAATCCTCGTGTAAAGTACTGTCAAGTTACAGGTTTGTGAAGTATTCACCAGTTGCCTAGTATTATTAGATAACAATGGCACATGCTGGCGTTGTTATTTACCACTGCCTCAACACATGCACGTTTCAGCATTTACAGTATGGTGATAGGCACGAGGCTTTCATCAGTAGACGAGCACAGTAGCTAATATTATTAACAAACTTTTGCTAATAATAGAAACGTGGGTCAGCAATCCAGCCAGCCACCAGTGTCATCTTTCATCTGCAGCAAATGCGTGTCCTATTTTAAGAGAGGGGAGTTAGCCAGCGCACGGGCGCCTGACTGGACGCATTGGAGGAGTGCTAGCTAGCCATAGCAACAGCTTCTGGCTTCCACAGTTTACATATTCAATATATGCTTTTACATAAGACGTTCTGAGCAGGTTTTGGCAGGCAACTAAATCCAAAATCAAGAAATGGCTCCCAAGAAGGTGTGTCCCGTATGTGTGTCTGGAGAGTGATGTAAAGATTAGGTAATGAATGCAGCTCTTATCTTACTCACTGAAGATGTGATCATTAATGTCTTTATCAGGCAAAGGGAAATGATGTGCCACAGCCACCACCACTGATTGGACGGTTTGGGACTTCATTGAAAATAGGAATCGTTGGACTGCCCAATATAGGGTATGTTACTCAACTTTTAACTGGAACTTAAATTAAATGTTATTTTAATGTAACACAAGTATTTGCTAAATCATGGAATCTGTGGAACCCGTGCTTCAGTAAATGCATAATTTTCATTCATCCAGTGCCAACCAGAACTATTTTTTATTTTCTTAACCAAGACAATAGAGGATAGAATAAGGAATTTAACATGAACTGTTAGTACACGAGCTGTATTACTTTTAACATGTTTTTGTATTCCATAATTCTGCACTTCCAGCACCATGAAATACTGCATTAAGGAACTGACTGTGACCACAGGGCATGGAATGTACATGGCGTTAGATTGACACTGGAACTGAAACAAACGCTAGGAATGTATTCCGTTTCAAAATTCAACGTAAATTAAATATTCACCAGCTTTAACAAGTTATGTAATAAACAGCTGAAGGCCATTCGCTGTTAAGACAGAGGTAGAACATTCTACCCAGCAAAACTCATACGACCACAGGTTCCTGAAGTTAAATCCTACAGCCCCCTAACCCACGAGTCTTAATCCTGTACTAGTTGAACTGGATGCTACCAGGAGTCCTGCGAACTTTGACTGCCCACTGAAGATAAACCCTCCATAGTGCTGGGAGGGACTCACCATGCCCACCTGCCCTCACACAGACTCTGTAGTTAAACTGGGACTACAATTGGTACCACGCTCAGGTAGTCTGGCGGATGAATACAAATGAAGAGAGAGTCTATCTTAGTTTTTGTAGAGAGTCTATCTTAGTTTTTGTAGAGAGCTTATCTTAGTTTTTGTAGAGAGTCTATCTTAGTTTTTGTAGAGAGTCTATCTTAGTTTTTGTAGAGAGTCTATCTTAGTTTTTGTAGAGAGTCTATCTTAGTTTTTGTAGAGAGTCTATCTTAGTTTTTGTAGAGAGTCTATCTTAGTTTTTGTAGTCTATCTTAGTTTTTGTAGAGAGTCTATCTTCGTTTTTGTAGAGAGTCTATCTTAGTTTTTGTAGAGAGTCTATCTTAGTTTTTGTAGAGAGTCTATCTTAGTTTTTGTAGAGGGTCTATCTTAGTTTTTGTAGAGTCTATCTTAGTTTTTGTAGAGAGTCTATCTTAGTTTTTGTAGAGTCTATCTTAGTTTTTGTAGAGTCTATCTTAGTTTTTGTAGAGGGTCTATCTTAGTTTTTGTAGAGGGTCTATCTTAGTTTTTGTAGAGGGTCTATCTTAGTTTTTGTAGAGGGTCTATCTTAGTTTTTGTAGAGGGTCTATCTTAGTTTTTGTAGAGGGTCTATCTTAGTTTTTGTAGAGGGTCTATCTTAGTTTTTGTAGAGGGTCTATCTTATCTTCGCATTCGAGCCAGTTCCAGTTTTAGTCTGTCGTGTACTGATTGACAAAACACAGATTATCTCCCTCTAAAAATTATTCCTTCATCTGTAAAACTCTCTTTAACGTGGCATCTCCGGAAATCAGTTCGCAAATACATATACATGCCACTGAAAACCGAATGCAGATGAATATTTGAAATATGAAAGAGGTTGAGCCCAAACAATTCTTGAAATACATGACAACTTTAAAAACAATCCTGGTTTGTGAACCCATTCATGCACCTCAGCAATCTGAGGCAATTTCAGTCCTGTAGGCTTCGGAGCCTAAAACCTACCAATCATTCAAATCTTGAGCACCAGGTGAGGGGATGAAGATAGAAAGTCCTGGATTATAGTTAACTGCCAGGCCATTATTACACTTGCATTCATTCAGTAGTCAGTACAACCTGAAGAACACTTGAGGTGCTTGTAGCATGGAACAGAAATCTCCCCCTGAGCACAACATGGGGCTGCATTTGGCGGATCCTGTTCAACAGCTTAGATCTGTCAAGAAAAAGTCATTTCCCCCTGAATTCCAAGCACAATTGATCCATTATAGGATTATCTGACCTTGTAATTGGGCTTAGTGTTTTACAATCAAGGCCCATTTTATTTTTTTAAAGATCAAATGTTCAATATATTAGACTGACCTTTTTCATACACTGAGGAAATAGTCATCCCTGTATTGAAGGCTTCTCCAGGGTCTCTGAGTAAACCAGCATCCTCCCACTCTCCAGCCACCAGGATACACCAACATGCTCTGGGATGTATTGACCTCTCTGCTGTTTGTGTTTCCAGGAAGTCAACCTTTTTCAACGTACTGACAAAGAGTCAAGCTGCAGCTGAAAATTTCCCCTTCTGCACCATTGACCCAAATGAAAGCAGAGTGCCTATCCCCGACGAACGCTATGATTTCCTCTGCCAATTCCACAAGCCTGCCAGGTATGGGGGCTCCCTGGTCGCAGATTATTCACACTCCAGACTTTCCTGGACAAAATGTAGGAGACAGAGTATAAAAAGGGTGCACTATAGAGACCTGAAAAGATAAAGCAATGGTTGCTGACTTGAAGATGTCAGACGCTCTTTCTGTCCCCAATCGCTGGAGTTGTCAGTGTTATTTGGTCTTTCAGGTTAAATAAGAAGTGATAGCATTTAACTGTCAATCCCTGGTTATCATATATCTTTCTATAAGAGGTTAGAGGAGGCTTTAGGGTGCCGTTCCGGCTCAGTGTGAGAGACGGTGATAAATCAGTTGAATGAATCAATGTCTGACTGGAGGAGGTGTTGCGACAGTACGTCTTCAGAAGGCATCACGTCAGCATGCACAGTGTCTAAGCATGAGTCATAATGACTCCGCAATGACTTTTCCATGAGCAAAGGCAAAACTTTAGACACCATTCCTCATAATCTCACGGGTTGGGGATAAAAACATCCTTGTGGATTCTTCACTTCCCAGGCCGTCCACGACAACTCCTACTGCTTATTGGCTATGTATAGGCTATTATATATGTCCACGTGACTGAAATTGTTGTGCTTCCTGTGTTTTTCCTACCTGTTCCGTTCTTCAGCAAAGTGCCGGCGTTCCTGAATGTGGTGGACATAGCAGGCCTGGTGAAAGGGGCTCATGCCGGCCAGGGCCTAGGAAACTCCTTCCTGTCCCACATTAGTGCCTGTGATGGCATCTTTCACATGACACGTGAGTCACAGTGTAACTTAAACCTGGCACAAAGGCATAGGTTTGGTTTGAAAATGGATGAGGGCACATTATTTTTGTATCACGCCCTTCATGTGTGAAGTAACATAAATCCCCATAAATCCTCTTTCTACCATTTTTTTTTTTGGGGGGGGGGAATGTTTCAACGGCCCCACACTGGTAGGGACATTCTTACTGTCTGCCCCCCCCCCCCCCCCTCCTCTACCACCCTTATGGACCCTAGAAACACTTTCTCGGTTGTTGGTTTCCACTCTCAGCATTTTAAGACAGTTTTAGGTATGTAAACAATCCATATTTTCAAGTCACTCGATGTGCTATCTTGTTCAAAACATTTACCCTCCTGTTTTAGCTCTACTCTTCCACTGAGCCCGTGGGATTTGTGGGGTGCCAAGATAAACATAACAACCAGGGATGGTGAAGCCAAACCAAACCTCACATTCCTTTTGGGAATCTCCCCAGATTGGAAGAGAAACAGACCAACGTCTGGCTAGCAGAAGTGGTAGCACACTGTGAAGTGGGGGAATATATCTAGACTCTGATGGAAGTCTTAAGCAGTTTCATTTGACCACATATTACTGTAACGTGATCCTGACACGTCAAAGTTGATCAAAGTCGGACAAAACAAAGGTGCAGTAGGACAATTCAAACAATGCTCTGAGATTAAAACAGTCTGTAGGTGTCTTGTGTTGTAGAAAAGTCTGTGTTGGGAAGTTTGTCTTGAATTGTCTCTTCCAGCCAGTGACCACTGGACCACCCCCATTAGAATACATCTATTTTAAATTATATTGATGTTCTTGAGCAAATATATTCAAGGCAAAAAAAACAAAAAGCATATACATCTAAATGATATACGTGCATGTTATTTTGAAGCAGATTTTCTATTGTGTTGTTGTGACATGGATTCATCTGTCAGACTAACTACCTTTTTGTTCTCTATAAATACACAGATGTGAATGTCTCAGCGAAATAATCCCCACAAAATACTTTCCCCTTGTCTAGCTCACTACTGCAGCCTTGAAATCACTTGTAGTTCTCTCCCGGCCTCAAGTTCTTTTGTGTCTCCGACATCGTCTTTGTCTTACACAATTAAAGTGTTACACGCTAGAATAATTTAAATTGCTGCTACTAAAATGGAGACAGAGGCTCTTTTAAAAATAGCAGAATTTGTTTACTGATTGTATGCGGCTATTGACTTTCCCATTATGTGAAAAGAGCACTGATTAGTGAGTCGGTTGTGGCAGGCGAAGAGCAACCAAATGGACAGGGTTACAATGCAGGCCATTTTCCTGCATTGTTACCAAGTCCTCTTGGCTACGGATTACTTGTTGGACAGTATAAGTGTGTCATTTTGGTTCCGATGCCATTTTCCAATCGTTTCTCAAAGGACTGCTTTTGACAGACTGCATCTGGTGGACTGTACCTTGCTTTGGATGAATACTTCAAATGTGAAGCCTGTCAGATCTCCACGTAATTTGCTGCATGCGGAAAACACTCGCCGTGGCTTTAGAAGAGGTGGCACACCACCGTTTATCTTGTAGATTATTTGTGCTGTGATGATGGAACTTCTCAGAGATGTGTTCTGTCTAGAATCACATGGAAATAAAAAAACAACCATTTACCACCATTTAGCACTTGTAAGCAGCCATGTGGATCTCAAGGAACCCTCTGTAACAGGCCTAGAGACGCATACATGGTTAGAGACACTGCGTCCGTTCATTTAGGAGAACGCTGTCCTCATTCCATGTCTCCTGCAAGCCATTCTTCTAGAAGCTTCATCTTCACATGTTTACACATATCAAAACATTCCATACTGTAGTAACCACGGCTACAGCTCTGATGACTTTATTACCAATAACAAGTGTACTCATTTGGCTTTTTAGACACTGCTAAGACTACTGTTTATTTTAAAGAGACATAAATGCTTCTGTTTTGATAAACTTCCCTTTTGTGCCCGTGTTAGAGGAAGAATGAGTTAGTGCTTCAACCCAAACCAACCACTTTGCTGCAGCTTGTAGGAAACAGGTTTTAAATGCGACATAGAAATCATGGAAGGGCCTTACTTTGAATTTACAACTATCTGTTTTGACATAACATTGTTTTTCTCTTTAAACTCCTTAGAGAGTAGTACATTCCACAAGTTAACCATTAAAACATTGCTTTGTTTAGTAATTACAGGAATGTTTTATCTGGTGTCAGACACAACAGTCTACAGTATTCCAGGCTCTTCTTTTATATTGCTTGATTATACGGTTGTGCCAAACACACTTCTTCTGGTCGGCAATGGTATGTTTGTGTCTGAGAAAATTAGAAACGGGTTTCTGAAAACATCTGACTAACTCATGCTGCAAGGCAGAGCTGGTTTGTGTTGTGTTTGTTAGTTCCTGTGCCACATACTGACTGGCTGGCTGGATGACGCGAGTGAGTAAACGAAGAGAGGAAAACTTGTGAAATACAACTTGTGAAGCTTCAGGGATTCAGTCGACAACTCAACGTCTTTCCTTGCTATTACCATTTTACATTCTTTAAACCTAACCCTAACCCTTTCCTTGCTATTACCATTTTACATTCTTTAAACCTAACCCTAACTCTTTCCGGAATGGTCCATTGTAATGCGCGAATTTTTTGTTGCTTATTTATGATGTTGAGAGTTATGATTAGAACCATGCGGCCCCCACATCTTTAGCTGTTGCCTTCTGTAAGCCAGGCAGTGGTCAGACGGGATTCTCTGCCTGTTCTTGGAACTTTAAAGTATGTCAAATCTAAGTTGCTCAATCCTCCCAGTAGTGTGCCTGTTATGAATATTTCTCAACCCCTAATAGCTTTGAAGAGACTGTGTAAACAGTGGATTTGCTTTCAACAAAACCTTCCAAAAACTATTAAGGGGCATTTTGGCATCCTGAAAGCTGATTCTTTTGAATGGTCGATGTTCCCAGATTTCATGAGGGAATGTTTAACAGGCTAAGTGTTCCCAGTGCCTCTGCAGTGAGTGAAAGACTGTGGGATGCTGTCTGCCTAAGACAAGACACCACAGGTCACCAACTCTCCTGTACACCACCCTGGCCCCCCTCACCCCCCTGGCCCCCCTCACCCCCCTGGCCCCCCCTCACCACCCTGGCCCCCCTCACCCCCCTGGCCCCCTCTCACCACCCTGGCCCCCCTCACCACCCTGGCCCCCCTCACCCCCCTCACCCCCCTGGCCCCCCTCACCCCCCTGGCCCCCCTCACCACCCTGGCCCCCCTGGCCCCCTCACCACCCTGGCCCCCCTGGCCCCCCTCAACCCCCTGGCCTCCCTGGCCCCCCCTGGCCCCCTCACCACCCTGGCCCCCCTCACCATCCTGGCCCCCCTCACCCCACTGGCCCCCCTGGCCCCCCTCACCCCCTGGCCCCCCTGGCCCCCCTCACCCCCCTGGCCCCCCTCACCCCCCTAGCACCCCCTCACCCCCCTGGCCCCCTGCCCCTATTTCCACTGCTTGGGTTTCCAGCAATTAGACTTTCTGATGCTTCCTGACACACCAGTCGGTCCAGCATCTGAACTCTGCATTGAGCTGTATGGAGGCCATGGCCAAGTGGGACATGTTGTGGTAGTGGATCACTGTCCTCTCTGTGGTTCTTACTGGTGCCGTGGTAGAACAGAGACCGTTTGTATTTCCTTAGCTCACAGTTGACCCTCGACATGATAGTAGCTAACGCTGTGTTTATCCGCGGTAAAATGTCAAATCCTTCTGATGCCAACAGATCAAAAATAATTATATTGAAACACACATACGAGACTCATGCAGTGTTAAATGGTGGAAACCAAGGTTAGACCGGCATCTCTAGTGCTGAGATTAGATAACTCACCATATTGTTTGATATCCTCCTCCTATAAGCCTGGAACTCTGCAGTGAATGCACTAGCCTGTATCTATGTCCACCAGCCAACAGGGCCGGTTTGTTTCATTGTGTGGAGAACCACCACTGTCTGGCAAGTGATCGCTCAGTCGCATGAAAGGCAGCAATTCTGTATGGATTTCTCTGATAAGATGTCACTAAATTGTTGTCATTTCCCACAGTGCTGAAATGGAGGTACATGCACTGTTTTAAGATAGTATGACATACGGTGTGGATGTGATAGGTTTTCATCTTAGCTTTCTATGACAATGGGTCTTATTGACTGAACCTTCACTGCCAATGTAAACTCACATGCTGGGCAGGTTTGTGAGGAAAATAACATTGTCGACTGCAATGACACCTACGTTTAAAACAATATGTTGCGACTGTTTTTAAAGGAGCAAATATGATCTTTATATAGATTTTACATTGACTTTCAATCTCCCCGAAAAAAAGAAAGAAAAAAGAAAACTGAAATGAAAATGGCCCCATCTCCATTTCCAAGTATTCTAGTGATATCAAATGATTGCAATCCTTTCAGAATTGCATTTAATGAGAAGGGAAAATAAATCATCGGATCAGTTACTTCCTATTTATGTAAGAGCACATGATTCACATCAGAAATGCAGCCAGTGTGTTGTAAGTGTGCATTCAAATCAACCCGTTTTTAAACAGATATGATTTCATTTAGACACAGAGAAAACCCACATAACATGTTTTGCTCTTCTCCCACTGGCGGAGAGCAGAAAGCACCTCGTGTGTGTTTGCGGGCTGTGTTGAGATCCTGTCTCAACGTTTAAATGAGCATTTTGATTCAGGCTGAATGAAGAGGGTTTGTCATCCTCCACTCATCTTGGGTGATTAGAGTAAAATGTCTACCCATCTTGACTGGAGAGATCACCACAGCTCCAGATAACATGCTTGGTGATTGAAGGTCGAAATATTTTGAATTCTAATGCCACGGCTGTATGAATTGCCTGGAATAGACTGTAGAATCTTTCAGCTTCCTCCTCTTGCCCCCCCCCCCCCCCCCCCCCCCCTTTCCTGTCCGCTTTGAAAGGAACCATTGGGAATGGCTGGTCCCGATGATCATAGAATTATTGGATGGTGATTCTAAACCCCTCAAAGAGGAGTTGCTATGGAGATCTCGTTCCAAACTGTGAAATGATTCACCTTTGAAAGGCTGGAGGGTCTGAAAGCTGAACACATCATTGTTCAGGTGGCGGTTGGTTAGGAAATTGCTGGTGCCTGTGCAATCAGTAGGGCTATGGTAGTTAAGGATCTAAAAAGGTTTGTTCTCTGAATGATGTGGGGACAACAGTCTTGTGCATAAGATGGTTCCTTTCAATCAAGACCCCCTCAGACTCCATGGCTTGAAAAGTAAATGACAGAGGAGAACTCATAGGAAAAAGAAATGAACACAATTTTTTGTCTATCAAAGTTCATAAAAACTAGCTTCCGCTCGAGACATTCATTCTTGAAATGCATTAATATGAAAGTGGGTGAGGTTGCCGTCTTAGTCAAATGGGCACTTACCTATAGTATTTCACCAGACAAAAAAATGACAGAAAAACACACGTTTCATATGTTGTTCCTCCTGGGTCTGCCTGCACCCCTGCAATTGACTGTAGATTACACTGGAACGTCAGGCCCCTCGCGAGGTACTGATATTCATAACACGAAGCACTGTCATTTGTCTATAATCTATTTTGAAATACGGGATCATGTTGAAAACGTGTGTATTGCACAACGGCACACACCTACCATTTGAGATGTTTTGAGGTGCACGTCTATTTCCTGTTTTTTTGCGATACACAGAAATGCTCAATAAGCTAACGTTCCACATGCAGTCGGTCGTCAGGGAAGTCTGCAGTCGGTCGTCAGGGAAGTCTGAAATTCTATTCATGATTTTCAAGATGTGTGGAACATCAGCACACACAATATTTTCTGAATAAACATAAATAATCTTGTCTTCGCTGCGCATGATTTTATGTTTGGAAGATGTCCGTGATGTTCATTTCTGACAGGCTCATAAAGACCTTTTACTGCTTTGAATACCAGGAGAATTGCGGTACGAAGTTTGCATAGAAGATCTTAAAAGGGAGCCTGGAATGCAAGCAGCTCCTTGTGTGCTTTCACCTCTCTTACATGTAAAAACACGCACAGGAAGTCAACAGCTGGTGAATACTGTCATTTCACTGACTTATGTTGACCACATATCTTCCCAGGTAGCAACATGAAAGGAGGCAGAGTGATCAGGATTGATTCGGAAACGCTTCCAGTTTCTTGTCTTTGTACCTGCTAAGGAAGCCTCCCCGCCCTCTTACTGCCCTGTGTGTGGAGTTGACATGTTTGGCCTCTACAACCTGAATGTACATGGCCTCCCTTAAACCTAATGCTTTGATAGAGCGCTCTACTCCTCCATGCATCAGGGAATGAGGAGAGAGATGTGTGAGCATGTTTATTCTCGGGGGTGGTGGCGGAGGGGGGAGGGTCAAGTCGGTGGCTGACTGGGTGGAGCGCGTACCATGTGGGTAGAGGCCCTAACACAGCAGCCATGTTCGGTTCTCTCCCCCCTACATTTCCTGTCTACCTGTCTCTATCCAATAAAGACCTTCTTAAGAAAATTGATTTTAAGATAAGAAAAAGGAAATGGCATTTTATTTTTATTTTTTCAAGGACATTTTTTCATTTGCATGATGTAGCCTGACTATACACTGGACTTAAACTGACCACTTGACTGAAACATTTAGAACAAATGAAGGAGAAACATTGTAAGGAGAGATGTAACAACCGTTAGTTCTCTCTCCTCTCCCCTGTAGGCAGACTGTCTCCTGTCCTCTCCCCCTCCTCCATGCTGTCTCTGGTCAGGCTGTCTCTGGTCAGACTGTCCCTGGTCAGACTGTCTCTGGTCAGACTGTCCCTGGTCAGACTGTCTCTGGTCAGACTGTCTCTGGTCAGACTGTCCCTGGTCAGACTGTCCCTGGTCAGACTGTCTCTGGTCAGACTGTCTCTGGTCAGACTGTCCCTGGTCAGACTGTCCCTGGTCAGACTGTCTCTGGTCAGACTGTCCCTGGTCAGACTGTCCCTGGTCAGACTGTCTCTGGTCAGACTGTCTCTGGTCAGACTGTCCCTGGTCAGACTATCCCTGGTCAGACTGTCCCTGGTCAGACTATCCCTGGTCAGACTGTCTCTGGTCAGACTGTCCCTAGTCAGACTGTCTCTGGTCAGACTGTCCCTGGTCAGA
This sequence comes from Thaleichthys pacificus, assembly GCA_023658055.1. Taxonomy (NCBI): domain Eukaryota; kingdom Metazoa; phylum Chordata; class Actinopteri; order Osmeriformes; family Osmeridae; genus Thaleichthys; species Thaleichthys pacificus. Next base: position 2,274,164 of record CM042867.1, read on the forward strand.
CTGTCTCTGGTCAGACTGTCCCTGGTCAGACTATCCCTGGTCAGACTGTCCCTGGTCAGACTATCCCTGGTCAGACTGTCTCTGGTCAGACTGTCCCTAGTCAGACTGTCTCTGGTCAGACTGTCCCTGGTCAGACTGTCTCTGGTCAGACTGTCCCTAGTCAGACTGTCCCTGGTCAGACTGTCTCTGGTCAGACTGTCCCTAGTCAGACTGTCTCTGGTCAGACTGTCCCTGGTCAGACTGTCTCTGGTCAGACTGTCTCTGGTCAGACTGTCCCTGGTCAGACTGTCTCTGGTCAGACTGTCTCTGGTCAGACTGTCCCTGGTCAGACTGTCCCTGGTCAGACTGTCTCTGGTCAGACTGTCTCTGGTCAGGCCATTCTACCCCAATTCTTCCTCTTGAAGACACACTCCTTTGTTTTGTCCATAAAGGCACACCTGCTAATGGCCTCTTCAAAACATACCGTATTCGAAATGAAGTCGTGAAATGTTAATTGCGAGATAGACATGACTCCTGAAACCACGCTCTTTTTTTCTCTCTCTTTTTCTTCCAGTCTTGCTTGTGGCTTTGTGTGGCGCCGCAGTCTCGTAAGGGCTGTCTTCTCTAGAGGCCTCCCCAGACCCTGTCGTTAAAGGACTAATTGTGGAGCTTTCCCTCCTTGCCCCCCCCCTCCCTCCTTGCCCCCCCCCCTGCCTCCTCTTCTTCTCCTCTCCTCCTTAAGCGGAGATTGTTCCCCAGCTCTAAGGCCTGAATAGGGCTGGTGGGAAGCAAATGTGAATGTGAAATTAGGCGAAATTAATTAAAGCAAATTACCTTGGAATGTATAGTAGTCGGTGGAGACTGAGGGTGGATGAGATGAGTGAGGGTGGATGAGTGAGGGTGGATGAGTGAGGGTGGATGAGTGAGGGGTTGCCGATCAGCTGCTCCATCTCTGGGCGGGCAGGGTGGCGTCATTAAGGAGCCCCTTCACCAGGTTAGCAAGACATCACAACAACGTCACAGACTGTTGATCATCAACTCACTAATAGTTATCAAGCTCGTGTGAGACGTCTGAATTTCTCATTGTTATATCAGAATGCATAGAAAGAGGACCGCGAGTCCTTGGGCACTGCCGTCAGCAGCCTACATGAAAGGTTTTCTTTTTTTTTATTAGAAATTACACATCAGAACCCTTTGTCAGTATGTATATTCTTTGTGCCCACAAATGATTCATTGCATTATTTTCACCTAAACTTCATGTAGGAACGGCTCACACAATAGAACATTTTCATTCCAATCAGTGTCGAAGCTGGGAGCTGGCAAATTGAAGCAGCAAAACAATAATTCCACTGATTAGCCCCTTTATGTTTGGCGTAAGTGAACTGTTTATATTGTGGAGTACCTCTGGAAGAGGAGAGGAACCAAAACAGCCTGATTAGGCAAAGAGTAATTGGATAAGTTCATTTCCCCATGAGGACGACGTTCATGACGACAGCTTGCACCTAAGTGTCAGGGTTCTGTTGACTCGTAGATCACCAGGGGAAAGTTGGATCTCTTTTTGATCAGTCATTCTGCCGTCGATCCTAATGGGCTATATCATTGTTCAGCATGGTTGGGTGATTTCAGATTGTTCCGTTGTTGTGTCAGTCAACAGTTTTTTACCTCACATATGTTAACTCTTACCACTTATTTACTAAAGTGGCATGTTGGATAAAGTGGAAGATCAATTATTTGTTTTCATTTTGCTTTGATAATGGAAAAGCTGTCTTTATTTCAAGTGGTGCTGGCAAAGGGCGCAGTGAAGTCCTCCGACCAAAGACACATAAATCAGTAAAGAGGGAAATGTACTTACAGACTCCTAGTGATCTTATTTCTCTTTCTGCTCACGAAATCAAGATATAAATTACTCCATAAAACAAACTTGTCTTATATTACAGTTAATAATTCATTCCAGCACAATGAATCATCAACATTTTCTGCGTGAATCATTGTTGAAACTTGAAGAAGGATGGCCGTCACGATGAGTGGCACGAATCGTCCTGATGACGTCGTTTTCTCACAAGGCTTCACCTGTCAACAGTCTCCTCACAGAGGACTCAACACCTTCCCCTGAGTGTTGCTACCTGCCGCCATTAAGTAACCCCGACACGCAGATGCCAAACATACTGTAGCAGGCACCATCCATCAACACTGCAACACTCAACGCCCAGGTGTCATTGGCCTGACATCCACTACCTAGGCAGATGAAATACTGTAGCCTTCTCCTTACGTCAAGTATGTCAGTGCTACATGTGAATTATTTTAATGTTTTTACCAAAACATTCCATAGATTCGCAAGCCTGCAAATGCAAACTGGAATTCTTTTCGTAAACTGGGGTTTGCCTACGTGTCTTTTGATGGTTTGATGGCTTCTGAAAACCAGTGAAAGTACATTCTCAATGCTGGTCCGTACGCCAATCCGGGTGGCAGCGAGGAATCTTGTCAGCTGCTATCAGGCTCAACTATAGTGATCGCTGTCCTGACACTGTGCAGAGGAGGCCGGTGCTAAGGCCATCACTAGAGTGAAAGGGTGTCAGGCCGGTGTGACAGATGGCCTGCCCCCTCTCCTGTTCCCCGGCGGCTCCGCGGGCCCCGCGGGCTGAACTCCAGGGCCTGCAGGGGAACCAGTAGGCTAAGAGCCGCTAAACGATGTGCTGTAGTGTCTCATTATCTAATCACTGTGCAGAAGCGCAGTGGCTACAATAGGCCATTGGTTAAGACAGGAGATGCCATTGCATATACTGTACGTTGCAGAAATGGAAGTTGATACTTCTTTTCTGAGGTCGCTGTACCAGATTTTTGTGTGTAATCGTGAAGAAAACGTACTAATTTGAAGTTGCCTCGTCAAATTAGGATTACCCACAACTCACGCCAGAGATACTTAGAGTCTGGAACCAGGACAGAAGACTTGTTTTGTTCCACTGAACAACAAAAGCCAAACATTGCTTTGGCAAGGCTCACATATTGCTCTACTAAAATTGGTTTAGACCTCAAGTTCTCAATTTAAGGAAGTGGAAGCCCACAATGGTTTAAGGAATTTACCATGACTGCAAGTTGACAAGCTGATTGGTAAACAATATAAGTGTTTTGGTTTTGAGTAAAATAGCCATATGTAATCTGTCATAGATGGTATGACTATTGGTCGACTCCCACTGCGCCTCTTGATGTGGTGGCTTTTTCCAATATTCTCAGTGAAAAGTCATCATTGTTGGGTCTCATTAGTCATAGTTCAACATTTGACTCATCAATGTCATTGATTACGCTTTGTGTGTGTGCTTTTCAATGTGTGTTTCAGTGCGTGTGTGTGTGTATTTATCAGTGTATCAGTGTGTGTGTGTATCAGTGCATGTGTGTGTGTATTTATCAGTGTATCAGTGTGTGTGTGTATCAGTGTGTGTATTTATCTGTGTATGTGTGTGTGTGTGTTTATCAGTGTGTGTGTCTGTTTATCAGTGTGTGTGTGTATTTATCTGTGTATGTGTGTGTGTGTGTTTATCAGTGTGTGTGTGTGTATTTCTCTGTGTATGTGTGTGTGTATCAGCGTGTGTCCTGAGAATGCACGGCACGCACATTGCGTTGCCAGAGGTGTGTAGTGGAGGTGATCCAGTGTGTGCTGTGTCCTATCGTCCTGCTGCAGGCGCTTTTGATGACGAGGAGATCATCCACGTGGAGGGCACGGTGGACCCTGTGAGGGACATGGAGATCATCCACGAGGAGCTGAGGATGAAGGATGAGGAGATGATCGGACCCATTATTGACAAGCTGGAGAAGTCGGCCATCAGGGGTGACGAGAAGAAACTCAAACCTGAATACGTGAGTGAATGTCCCAGCATGCCCACAGCTCGCCTCACAGTGCGCCACAAATAATAGCTCTCCCACACAACCGCCACAGGAAAAAATATATGTATCCACCCCTTCTCCAAAACATCGCCCTCCATAAGTCTTACCCTCCCTCTCTCCTTTTCCCTCCTCCTCCCTCCTCCTCCCTCCCTCCCTCCTTTTCCCTCCTCCTCCCTCCTCCTCCCTCCCTCCCTCCCTCCTTTTCCCTCCTCCTCCCTCCTCCTCCCTCCCTCCCTCCCTCCCTCCTTTTCCCTCCTCCTCCCTCCTCCTCCCTCCCTCACTCCTCCTCCCTCCCTCCCTCCCTCCCTCCCTCCCTCCTCCTCCCTCCCTCCCTCCCTCCCTCCCTCCCTCTGCCCCATTTCTTCTCTTTTCTGAGATTGAAAGTGATCGGGGGTCAGGGGGTTTTCTGCTGTAGGAATCATTAATAGAGAGTTACTTATTCAGCTGCTGCCCCCGGGTCACAGTGCCGGGCTAATGAAAGTGTTTCCACAAGCCTCTTTTCATCTGAAGTAATACTCAAATCACAGCACAGCTCTCCGGAGCGCTCTCGCACCCACAGCAGCACAGGGGGAAATTGGGTGAGGCCATACAATGGCTGACCCACAGGCCTACATCACGATATGAATACAATAAATGTTTGGAATGTGCTTTGACAGAACCTTCTGGGCTCCTCCGCAGCCAGGCACGCTGAGAATAGATGGTGCGATTAGCAGGAGAATCCGAGCGCCGTGTCCCTATCAGATCAGATTGCATGTGGATCCACAACAAACATGGCCATGCTGTTAGGGTAATGAAGCCGTGCGGGAGCATCCTGCCAGGGCTCTCTGTGCTGTGGAGACGCAGGGAGCAGCAGGAGCGCTGGAGGAGCGCTGGAGGAGCGCTGGAGGAGCGCTGATGGGCTGACACCATCACCGCACAGGGCAGGGGGAGACTGACCCCGATGCAGAATGGGCCAGTAAGCGAGAGGTAATCCGGCCTTTCAGAGGGAGCCCGAACGCCCCAATTTTCAGGCACCGCCGGCACATGCGGGCTCTGACCGCTCATTACGCTAACGAGAGGGGCCATTTCACCTGCCTCACGGCCCAGTCCCCGGCCGGTAGCCCCCCCCCCCCGCCCCCCCGCCCCCCCCAGTGTAATCCCTCTCCCCTCCCTCCAGAAGGAGAAGCATTCAGGCCAGGCAGGTGGGCCCTGACACACATAATTGCTGACAATTTTAGGCAATGAATAAAAAATGATCTACATTACTTGTCAAAGGTTGTGTATGCCTTGCCAAACGGAATCTATAGAAAGCTCCTTTTGCTCGTGGAAGAGTGGTCCCATCAAAGCCTTGTGTGGAGCTTTTAGAGGAGGGGGGAACGATCCTCTCTCTTCCAGGGTGAGTTTGGTGTTGGAGACATTCAGCGTTGTTTGATTCTTGGGGTGAGGGAGAAAAGGCTGGTTCCTCAGAAGATCCTGCTGTTGACGTGTCTGGTCTGATACATCACATCTGCTGCCTCATGTAGAACCTCTTCTCAACATTAGAGAGATGAGTGGAGCCACACGTTTACAGTGCTCCAAGTGCTATAAAATAACAAGGTAAATACCACGTAACTATTTAAATGGTAATTGCATCCTGAGATTTGGCACTTACCGAGTAATTAACGAGAACTTGGAATTAAACACTAATTTCCGTAGTTGCACCTCATTTTCCCAGAGTGCTCTATCTTTTAAAGGAGCATTTACGGTTTTATTTTTGCGTGTATGAAGGTGAAACTATATCATTCTGATGTTCATACATTCTTGTCCTCAGTACGGTTCGTGACAGAAATGTTGTTGAGAGTGTGATATTTCAGATATCCGATTCATAACATGCAAATTCACAGAATTCAACTGGGCTCCCAAATGAGAAACACATCATGATAACCAACGTGTCAACACGAGTCGGCCCATTCACACACACAGCTCGGATGTTGACGTTACGATAAACAAAATCAGTTTCGTTATTATTTTTAATACGCAGCCCCACATCACATTAACCAAAGACGACATTTCTCGTCTTTTGTCAGCTGAATCCCCAAACTCCCACATCTTAACAAACAATAATAAGAGCCGTGGGCCCACGAGTGTCGTTTCCCGGCGGCAGGCGTACGTGTTTGACCCCTGGGGGCCCCATATGCCTTTTATTAACACCTGCCTGTTAGAGCAGCACGGCACGGCGGCCCGGTGGCCCGCGAGCTGATGAGGGAGTCCTGGAGCGGGTTCAGCCTGTGTCACTGGACGTTTGCTGTTTCCATTTCACAGATGATTAATCTCTCTGTGAAGACTTGGGCCGGCGCGGGCGGAGTGCGCGCCGCTCCCCCTGCCCTCTCTCCCGCTGGCTGCACTCTGGCTGCCTGACTAAAAGGCCTTTAGGATTCCTGCGGAGAGAGATGCGCGGAGGGAGAATGCAGCTGGCTGGGGGTCACTGTGTGGAGGTTTCTCTGCCATTGTGTAATTGAGGCTCGGGCAGGCTCCTTGCCTCTGTTCTTTCAAAGGGGAGTGTGATTGTGAAGTGCTGCGAGGGGTTCGGGGAGGAAGGAGGAGGTGGGGGGGCTGTTGCTGGGGGTGGGGGTGGGGGGGGGGGCCGTTGCCAGGGGTGGGGGAGTTTTATATGAAGGGGGAGGTTAAGTTGACAGGAACAAAAAAAGAATGTGTTCCGCTAATTTCTGTGGGGCCGGATCAACAATAATAGGCTCAATTTCTTTATTACAAATGTTATAACTGCCTCCCACCCCTGTTCCCTCCCATCCCTGCTTCCAGACCCTGTCAGGGCCCAGTCCTGCCTGCCTGTGGTCCAGCCCACAACTGCCTCGGTAATGAACGTGGAGAAGGGAGCAGGAAAAGCTTAATGTTTTCGCCAGTAGTAACAGGGCTTAATTAGTACCTGACTGGCGCTCTCCCGCTACAGCTCGAGTGCACACGGCAGCGAGGCAGCGAGGCAGCAAGGCAGCGAGGCAGCGAGGCAGGGGAACAGCAAAGAATTCACATATTACTAAAACCAACTTAGCCAAAAGCGTCACATTTCTCTCTGTCTCTCTGTGTCTCTCTCTCTCTCTCTTTCTCCTCTCTCCTCCTCTCTCTCTCTCTCTCTCTCTCTCTCTCTCTCTCTCTCTCTCTCTCTCTCTCTCTCTCTCTCTCTCTCTCTCTCTCCTCCTCTCTCTCTCTCTCTCTCTCTCTCTCTCCTCCTCTCTCTCTCTCTCCTTCTCTCTCTCTCTCTCTCTCTCTCTCTCTCTCTCTCTCTCTCTCTCTGCTCTCTCTCTCTCTCTCTCTCTCTCTCTCCCCCCCCCTCTCTCTCCCTCCCTCTCTCTCTCTTTCTCCCTCTCTCTCTCTCTCTCTCTCTCTCCCCCCCCCCCCCTCTCTCTCTCTCTCTCTCTCTCCCCCCCCCCCCCCTCTCTCTCTCTTTCTCTCTCTCCCTCTCTCTCTCTCTCTGTCTCTCTCTCTCTCTCTGTCTATGTCTATGTCTCTCTCTCTCTCTCCCTCTCTCTCTCTCTCTCTCTCTCTCTCTCTCTGTCTATGTCTCTCTTTCTCTCTCCTCTCACTTTACGTGTCGTCGGTCCTCGTGGAGTATCAGTGTTTGTGAAGTGAGATTCCCTCAAAGGTGTTTAGTCCTCATTTGGAAGATGGGGGGAGGGGAGGGGGGGAGTAAGGGGGGGGAGGGGGGGGGGGGGGGCCTTGTGCGTGCTGTCCCTGTCAACACTAGGCCTCTGCTCTCTGAATACGAGCATGCATTGTTCATTTTGGCATCAGGATGCCATGCATTTAGGAAATAATTACCCTGTACCCTGCTGGGTTTATATTCTGTTTCATCTCCTTTAATGGCTTCTTGTTCTTTCTCTTTTAATCCCAAACAGGATGTAATGTGCAAAATCAAGACCTGGGTACTGGATGAAAAGAAACCTGTCCGCTACTATCCCGATTGGAACGACAAGGAGGTACGGCTCTCATGTTGCACTCCCAAATGTACCAACGGGATTTATCATGCTAATCTTTTCATCTGGCCTGAAAGTCCAACTGCTTCTTTTTGAGCAGAAAGTCTGCTATGCAAATGACCAAGTTAATGTGCACGCTGTGGTTTTTTTGGTGGTATTTCGATATTACTTTTGAACAAACTAATGACATCTGTCCATGCTGATGGTGATCTAGAGGCTTTACAGAAGCGTCCCTGTGGAGCACAGACCAGAGCCTTTGCTTGTTTCTCCCTGCGTGTTCCTCAAACGTTTGGAAAGTTTGGAGCCTGAGTTCTTGCCCTCTCTCTGTCTGTCACAGATCGAAGTGTTGAACAAATACTTGTTTTTGACGTCCAAGCCAATGATTTACCTCGTTAACCTCACTGAGAAAGACTACATAAGGAGGAAGAACAAATGGTAAGTCCTCAGAGATATGGGTGTAGAGAGACACCGCGCTACTTCATTAGAGATATGTGTGTAGCTGGAGACACGACGACACTTCATTGTAGTGCAGAGTCGACCACAAACCCTCCCTCTTCACCATGATATTGATCTCCCTCCTGTTATAAACGCAGGCCTCCGTCATGTTGACCTCGTCCTTCTCCGTCAATATCCTTCCTTCTATGGTTCGCTGTCTGCTTTTCACAACGTGGGAAAATGAATCTTCGTTCTCTATGGAAGGGCTGGGATATTGAGTCAGTTGTCATGACACCCTGTTATCTCTGTGTTTACAATGCAGTTTGTTAAGACACCCTATGAAGCTTACACACGCCCTCCACACTCAGACGATCACTCAGTCACGGTGTGTGTGTGTGTGTGTATACAGGCATGTGTGAGGAGGGGTGTGCATGTGTGTGTGTGTGTGTGTAGAGAGAGAAACGTGCGTGCCTGTGTGAATCTGTGTGGTTTGTGTACATGCAGAGGTGTGCGTGGGCATGTGTGTGACCATGTGGTTTGTGTGTGTGTGTCTGTATAGAGGTTTGGGTGTGTGTGTAGAGAGAAGTGTGTGTGTTGAGAGAGAGAGGTATGTGTGTGTAGAGAGGTGTGTGTGTTGAGAGAGAGAGGTGTGTGTGTGTGTGTAGAGAGGTGTGTGTGTGTGTGTGTGTGTATGTGTAGAGAGGTGTGTGTGTGTGTATGCGTGTGAGAGTAGAGGTGTGTGTGTGTGTAGAGAGAGGTGTGTGTGTGTGTAGAGAGGTGTGTGTGTGTGAGAGAGAGTAGAGGTGTGTGTGTAGACAGAGGTGTGTGTGTGTGTAGAGAGGTGTGTGTGTGTGAGAGTAGAGGTGTGTGTGTGTAGAGAGAGGTGTGTGTGTGTAGAGAGGTGTGTGTGTGTGAGAGAGTAGAGGTGTGTGTGTAGAGAGAGGTATGTGTGTGTGTGTACTGTCCAGTGCCCACGCTGCCTGGTGACTCCAGCGTGGTGCTGGCCTGTCACATGGTGTGTCTGGGAGGCGATGGCCCGGGGGTGGAGACCCTACCAGACCCCAAACTCTGCACTTCATCAAGCACTTAACAGCATGTGGTTCACATTTACCATCAAAAATGTTTCATTTCCATATGATATCAAAGCAAGGAAAAGCTTTAAATGACAAAAAAAATAAACATTCATCGACTCCAAGCCAAAGAGAAGTAATTAAAGTCATCTGGAAACGGCCAATAAATCATGTGATAGTTCTCTTTAAATATTGTGATGTCTAGAGGTTTTTTCTTCTTCAAATGTTTGGTTTTGTCTGAAGAGATCACTGTTTACAGATGTTGTTTGCTCTCGATGGAGAATATTAATACCGTTTGACAAGCTTAACTGTACATTCCTCCACATTTCCCATGCATTACTAAGTGTTGGAACAACATGTGTTTTCCATGCAACAAGTTATGACTATCAATCACAAACAAATCAGGAGGCCCAAATGTTTTAGTGTTTTTAGCAACATGTTTGACTTGTCAGCTCGAGCCGTGATGTCACTCGTGTCGTTATAACGGGCTCAAACTTGACCCTCCCGGGGTCACATGGGCCTGGTCACTGCCAGGCAGCCCCTGAGGAGCTCAGAGGAGCTGCGTTCTCCAGCTCTCCTGACAGAGGAGGCACACCCTCCTGATAAGCAGCCTGGAGACGAGCTGGGCCGGCCGCAGTGAGAGCCGACACTGTGAAAGGGGGGTACTTATCTTATGTACACTACAAGCCTAGTGTCAATAACCACCGACTTGGCGATTGTCGTTCGCACGCTTCCAATTGCCCCCGTAGGGTTTCATGTGTCGTTCTCTTAACGTTCTCTGAACCTGTTTTCGTTCAGTGTTTGTTTTGCTGCTCACTTGGCAGCGTCGCATTAAAAGGAAGTTGTTTACGTATGACTGTGTGTTCTTGACACGAAGGTATGACTGTCTCTCTGACAGCAGGAGGAGGAACGGGGTAACTGGATCACATAAATCATATGATTCATGACATGTGGAACATCAGTCACCTGCAGGAAGCCTTTTATTTTTATTTTCATGTTACCGTTTTTTTTCTTTCTTTCTTTCTTTCTTTCTTCTTCTTTTCTTTTTTCACTTGTGCGAAATGCAATAAATCTTGGAGTGTTTTAACCAACGGTAGCGCTACTGTGTCCTGAGGGCTCGACGTGGAACAATGCAGACATCAAAGTGTGGATGCTTGACAAGTGATGAGTCACTTCCCTTGTCCGGAGCCGGCCTCACACCTGTATGGAGATGATTACAGGTAGATCTGGGGACCCCTAATTGTACAATAAATGCTGCTCTCAGCCCTAATGGCAGCTAGTCTGCAGCCCAGACGCCAGACTGCCATTTGGCTGTCGCCCTGCTTCAGGTTTTTCCCCCAGAACAGTTGAGATGATGATACGGTTAAGGACTATTCAAAGCAAACAGCAAGACAAATTGCAATCTCAGCTTTTAATGTGAGGAGATGAGAACGAGGAGTACAGAACGAGGCACAAAGAACGGTCCTCTCTGCTGTGTCTCTGTGGAGGACACTCAGGCTGTGTGGATGGCTCCCGCCCATACTGGATTTCCTTTTTTTTCTCTCTCTCTCTCTCTTCTTTTTCTTCCCGAATCACATATTTACTTTCAGGCACTCTTGTGCGTTGTTGTTGTTGATTTGACTATCTTATTCCCACCACACATTATACGTGAGTGGTAAAATATGGGGCCTCCGTATTTGACAAAAATAAAAAGGCCCTCTGAGTGATAGGTACAGTGTTCTACTTGGGTGTGTTTATTTTCGAGAACATACTTATATCTCCTTTGATTGACGGACGCATTCTTATCAGAAGGTACTTCGGTTTAGGGGGGAAGAAGAGGCTTGGGGTGAACCGCAGCCTTCCTGTTTGGAGTGCACGGCATTGTAGTAACCACTACACAGACCAAGCTGACCCCATTACAAGCCAAAATAAACGCTATTAGCTTTAGCCAGCCGCCATTAATGATCTGAGGAGGCTCTGGGCTGTCTTTCATCCTGCGCTCCTCTGCAGGAGACGGTACATCATTTACCGTCGACCACGTGGCCGCGGTCCCATACAGTACAGAGAGCGTGCGTATGTGTATGAGAACCTCGTCCATGTGCATGTTTGAAGTCTGTTTCGGAGGCGACTCCACGCTCATTTGGGATGCTGGCTTAATTGCGGTGAGGAGATCAAAGGCCTGCTGGCCCAGTGATGTTCCCGAGAAGACTTTACCACACGGCCCCTCTCCTCTCTGCAGCAGGGGCTGCCTGCTGTTCCCCGCTCCCCTCTCCCCTCCAGCCATGCGCTGCCCCCTGCACATCCCCGCTCGTAAAAAATGATTAAGGCCGCATTTGTCATGTGTTTATGACTGAGAGGCATTGCGTGATAGGGAATGGCATCCAGAAGAGTCTATCGAGAGGCTTTCGCCCGTTCCCCCGGCGTCAGGAGGCTGCCTGGAACACTTTTGTCTGTGCCACATAGTGTGTGTGTGCTGGGGAGGGCCACTACTCCACTGTTGATAATGTGGCGGTGCTCTGCAGTCTGTCTGCTGTTTGTGTGTTTTCACTTGTCAAGGCAGAGGCTGGTCATTTTAAAAAGCCTGTGGTCGCTGTCTGTTTTTAACCTTTCATATTTTTATTAGGCTTGATATTATTAAGAGTTTAATTCAGTGGTGACAAAAACGGCAGTTTAGTAAATGCAACGCTCCACTTGTGGGAGCTCCGTTAGGAAGCTGTGTTGCAAGGGAGACTCCCATCCCTTTTAATTGTGCTTTAAAGCAAATTGGAGCCTCTCAAGTAGGTGTGTTGACCTTTTCGAAAACCGGTAAGCGTGACCTGTCGGTGAGTGTGCCAGTGCCATGTGCACACAGGGAGAGAGTGCTGGTGCTGTGTGTAGGTGTGTGTCTGAGTCTGGAGTGTGTGTGTGGAGTGTGTGTGTGTGCTGGTGCTGTGTGTAGGTGTGTGTCTGAGTCTGGAGTGTGTGTGTGTGCTAGTGCTGTGTGTAGGTGTGTGTCTGAGTCTGGAGTGTGTGTGTGTGCTAGTGCTGTGTGTAGGTGTGTGTCTGGAGTGTGTGTGTGTGTGTGTGTGTGGAGTGTGTGTGTGTGTGTGTGTATGTGTGTGCATGTCTGTGTGTAGGTGTGTGTCTGAGTCTGGAGTGTGTGTGTGTGTGGAGTGTGTGTGTGTGTGTGTGTGCATGTCTGTGTGTAGATGTGTGTCTGAGTCTGGAGTGTGTGTGTGGAGTGTGTGTGTGTGTGTGTGCATGTCTGTGTGTAGGTGTGTGTCTGAGTCTGGAGTGTGTGTGGAGTGTGTGTGCATGTCTGTTTGTATGTGTGTGTGTGTGTGTTTGTGTGTGTGTGTGTATGCGAGGGTGTGTCTGGGTGCGTGTGTAAATGCGTGTGTGTTTGTGTGTGTGTGTGTTTGTGTGTGTGTGTCTCTCCTGTCTACCTGTCTACCTGCCTTGCTGGAATGAATCCTTGTTTATGGCACCCTGTCTGTAAAAGTTATGAGTGTCTCTTCACAGTCTGCGACTGTGTCTACCTCAGTGCGTTTCTGTCTGGGAGTGAAGAGTGGATCAGCAGGTCTGTTTCCCCTGGGTGCAGTACCCTGTCTGGCCTGAAGGAGGAGCGTCAACAGCCACAGCCAAGGCAGCCCTGCAGGGAGACAACAAGATAAGGCCAGCATCCGCTAGCTTTGAAGACCCTTTCAGAGGATCATTTATTCCAGGGTTTTTTGCTCTAAAATAATCCAAATGTTTATCCTCACATCATGCCGATCAGCGGTTTGTTAATTCATCTTAATTGATTCCACGTGGAAGATTTTACTTTCTGTGTAGTCTTGCCAGGTAACTGCAGTTTCGATCATGTCAAAGCAGCACTTCAGAGTACGGCTGGGGTTTTGAGACCGGGGACAAACAGTTTGAGCCTGGGGATTGTTATATGTAAGCAGAGGCAACAGCTCTCTTCTACGACTTCCAAAACCATCATTCCCATAAACAGAATTGAAAGTTTATTGAGTGCAAAACCACTGGCTCCAACCAAGGGAACTGCTGTCAAGGGAGTCACGGTTAGCGTTTCAAAGCCATGTGGGATATATACGATCGCTAGTCTCCCTTTTAGTCCCGCGCGCAGTCATCCACTCGACCCCTTGTGTGCTGTGGGATCCTGACAAACCCTTTCCCAGGGTAGGAAGACATGCAGCCTGCTGCCCACAGTCGCTCCTAATGGAGCCCTTCAGCTCGCCTCGTAATGAGAGCGAGCGGCGGGAGACGCTGGAGAGGAAAACGGAACCAGATGGCCGATGTCATAAAGCTCTGGAGGATCCGTCTCCTCGGCTGTTTGACCGGGCCTGGTCCAGGTAACAAGGGGACACTGCCATGCCCCCGGCAGCCACCCTGGTCACCATGTTGGGCTGGTGGTGGTGGGATGCAGGGGCCCCCGGGTGGTGTCCCTGGGACAGGGTCCCCGGGTGGTGTCCTGGGACAGGGCCCCCGGGTGGTGTCCCTGGGAGGACCCCGGGTGGTGTCCTGGGAGGCCCCTGGGTGGTGTCCCTGGGACAGGGTCCCCGGGTGGTGTCCTGGGTGGCCCCTGGGAGGCCCCCGGGTGGTGTCCTGGGGGAGGCCCCCGGGTGGTGTCCTGGGAGGCCCCTGGGAGGCCCCTGGGTGGTGTCCTGGGAGGCCCCCGGGTGGTGTCCTGGGAGGCCCCTGGGAGGCCCCTGGGTGGTGTCCTGGGAGGCCCCTGGGAGGCCCCTGGGTGGTGTCCTGGGAGGCCCCCGGGTGGTGTCCTGGGAGGCCCCTGGGCGGCCCCTGGGAGGCCCCCGGGTGGTGTCCTGGGTGGCCCCTGGGAGGCCCCTGGGTGGTGTCCTGGGAGGCCCCCGGGTGGTGTCCTGGGTGGCCCCTGGGTGGCCCCTGGGAGGCCCCCGGGTGGTGTCCTGGGTGGCCCCTGGGTGGCCCCTGGGAGGCCCCTGGGTGGTGTCCTGGGTGGCCCCTGGGAGGCCCCTGGGTGGTGTCCTGGGAGGCCCCTGGGTGGTGTCCTGGGAGGCCCCTGGGTGGCCCCTGGGAGGCCCCTGGGTGGTGTCCTGGGTGGCCCTTGGGAGGCCCCTGGGTGGTGTCCTGGGAGGCCCCTGGGTGGTGTCCTGGGTGGTGTCCTGGGAGGCCCCTGGGTGGTGTCCTGGGAGGCCCCCGGGTGGTGTCCTGGGAGGCCCCTGGGAGGCCCCTGGGTGGTGTCCTGGGAGGCCCCTGGGAGGCCCCTGGGTGGTGTCCTGGGAGGCCCCCGGGTGGTGTCCTGGGAGGCCCCTGGGCGGCCCCTGGGAGGCCCCCGGGTGGTGTCCTGGGTGGCCCCTGGGAGGCCCCTGGGTGGTGTCCTGGGAGGCCCCCGGGTGGTGTCCTGGGTGGCCCCTGGGTGGCCCCTGGGAGGCCCCCGGGTGGTGTCCTGGGTGGCCCCTGGGTGGCCCCTGGGAGGCCCCTGGGTGGTGTCCTGGGTGGCCCCTGGGAGGCCCCTGGGTGGTGTCCTGGGAGGCCCCTGGGTGGTGTCCTGGGAGGCCCCTGGGTGGCCCCTGGGAGGCCCCTGGGTGGTGTCCTGGGTGGCCCTTGGGAGGCCCCTGGGTGGTGTCCTGGGAGGCCCCTGGGTGGTGTCCTGGGTGGTGTCCTGGGAGGCCCCTGGGTGGTGTCCTGGGTGGTGTCCTGGGTTGTGTCCTGGGTGGTGTCCTGGGAGGCCCCTGGGTGGTGTCCTGGGTGGTGTCCTGGGTGGTGTCCTGGGTGGTGTCCTGGGACAGCTGCACTGGCTCTGGTTTGATCACTAATGAGATCCTAACTGAGAGTGTCCCAGCCGCTGTCCCACGTTATGACCAAAGCAGCCGAGCGTTTGTTCTCTGTTGATGTTGTGAGATGGAAAGTTGTTCTCCCTAAAGGTTCTCTCGCTGTGATAAAGATGGTGCCACGTTCAGTTTCCCAGAGAGCGCTGTCTCATGACCAGGTCTTGATCAGCGACATGATTAAAGCTCTGTTTGCCTTGTTACTTGTCCCAAAGTCAAAGCTACTCAAGATGTTTTCATCCCTTTGTGTGTGACAACCAAACGCTATAAAGCGCACAGTGACTTCATGTGAGGCCCATCGTGACAGCAGGCTGGTGATCCTCTTCTTCTAGAAGAATCGTCTGTAGTAGAAAGCAGCTCGAGCTAAGCTCCCTCAGAGTGTTTCAACAGAAGCCCAGTGGGCCCGGAAGCCTCTCTGGGAAAAAGGAGAGGAAGGTCTTAGGAACTATTCCCATGCAGAGCCTTCCCTCTGATATGAAGAGCTGAAAAACATCCATGTGTTTCAAGTCTGGCTAATGATATATTTTGATAGCAGCCTCGGCTGTGAGTTTCTTGTTTATTATCTTTGCGATAAGGTTATAACAAAATGCACATGTCACAGCAAGTGTCCTGTATCCTGCCAGCTCTAATGAGATAAATAAATGAATTTAGCGTTGCCACATACGGCTTCTGAAAGCTTGTTATCAGAGTGATTGTTGAACTGTTATGGATGGAAAAGGGAACAGGACAGGAACGGCGGGCTGTGATTGGCTGATGCTCCATGTGTCCTTGATTACCTACCCTCTGCTTTTGTTCTAATAAGTGACATTCTTTGTACTCCGTTGGACGGCTAGACAGTCTGACACAAGATGAGAATAAATATTGCATGTGGTAGACATTAAGCTGTCACCCCGGAACGAGGAGAGACGGAGAAATCCTCGCGGCATTCTGCTGTGCTACACTTTGCCTGCTCTTGTCACAATTGTCACATCTTGATGACTTTCTCTCTCTCTCTCTCTCTCTCTCTCTCTCTCTCTCTCTCTCTCTCTCTCTCTCTCTCTCTCTCTCTCTCTCTCTCGCTCTCTCTCTCTCTCTCTCTCTCTCTCTCTCTCCTCTCTCTCTCTCGCTCTCTCTCTCTCTCTCTCTCTCTCTCTCTCTCTCTCTCTCTCTCCCTCCCCCCCTCCTCCCTCCTCCCTCCCACATCTCTCTCTCTCCTCTCTCTCTTTTCTCTCTCCCAGTCAATTGCCATGAATGACAGCCCTGCTGCCCCACATAGAGAATTATTTTGGGTGATGTAGTGTGCCCTCCTGGGGGTTAAGGTTTGAATTTCTGAACATCTTTGTGGTTTATTTACCCCACCTATGGCAGCGAAAGAGAATCAGTAACGCTGGCTGCCATAATGAAGGCGCAATGCTTATTTAAAGGATCGGACAGAAATGTCAGCATCAGGAAATCTCATCTCAAAGATAACCTTTGAGTAAACCTTGCAGGATTTTTAAGGAATAAAAACAATCATTTGACATGTATTTGTATACCTCTGATGAAAATATAAATGTCCATTTGGTCTTACCACTTCCATGGAGAAGAATCCCAGTCTTGTTTGCTCACAGACATGGAATACACACCGGAAAGATGTGATGTTTGAAGGTGAAGCTCAGGGAGAATATCTCTACATCCTCTAACAATGAGTCATCACACGCAGGCTAGCTGAAACTGGAAACAGATCAGTATGAAGTGCACCTGGCCCTCCCACACGCCTTCAAAACGATTGTTTACTTTGAGCACGTGTGGATCGCTGAGGCTACTGTGCCAGTTATCCGTGTCGGTTCTGTTTACAGGACTTTAGCTCGCCTTTGTGTAAACGAACCCCTTTTCAAGGATTTCTCTTGAGGCAAATAAAGAAACAAGTAGTTAGCGAAAGAAAGTTGTTCCAAACGGTGGTTGTTAGCATGTCCTTGTTGTGCATGTGTGGACGAGGACGCTCTTAATTAAAACGGTTCCTATTGTGCCTGCTCCGCTCAGCTTCCCTCGCCCCTGATTGGTTTGAAGAGTGAGAGAAGTTGACAATATTGGCTGTGATGTGAAAAGAGCTGTGTGGGGGTGTGTGTCTCTGTTTGTGTGCCTGCGTGCTCCTCCGTGTGCGAGGGTGCATGTGCGTCTGCTTCTACGTATGGGTGTGTGAGTGTGTGCCTCTGTGTGTGTGTGTGTGTGTGTGTGTGTGTGTGTGTGTGTGTGTGTGTGTGAGTGTGTGCATATGTGTGTGTGTGTGTGAGTGTGCCTCTGTGTGTGTGTGTGTGTCTCTCTGTGTGTGTGAGTGTGTGCATATGTGTGTGTGTGTGTGAGTGTGCCTCTGTGTGTGTGTGTGAGTGTGTGTCTCTCTGTGTGTGTGAGTGTGTGCCTCTGTGTGTGTGTGCCTCTGTGTGTGTGTGTGTGTGTGTGAGTGTGTGTGAGTGTGCAACAGAGACACAGACCCAGGGCCTGATGTGTGTTATGCCTTCCCATCCAGGGAGCAGGGAGCACCTGCACTCATGTCCTCACAGGAGCTCACCACTGAGAGGATGAACACTCATGTCCTCACAGGAGCTCACCACTGAGAGGATGAACACTCATGTCCTCACAGGAGCTCACCACTGAGAGGATGAACACTCATGTCCTCACAGGAGCTCACCACTGAGAGGATGAACACTCATGTCCTCACAGGAGCTCACCACTGAGAGGATGAACACTCATGTCCTCACAGGAGCTCACCACTGAGAGGATGAACACTCATGTCCTCACAGGAGCTCACCACTGAGAGGATGAACACTCCTGTCCTCACAGGAGCTCACCACTGAGAGGATGAACACTCATGTCCTCACAGGAGCTCACCACTGAGAGGATGAACACTCATGTCCTCACAGGAGCTCACCACTGAGAGGATGAACACTCATGTCCTCACAGGAGCTCACCACTGAGAGGATGAACACTCATGTCCTCACAGGAGCTCACCACTGAGAGGATGAACACTCATGTCCTCACAGGAGCTCACCACTGAGAGGATGAACACTCATGTCCTCACAGGAGCTCACCACTGAGAGGATGAACACTCATGTCCTCACAGGAGCTCACCACTGAGAGGATGAACACTCATGTCCTCACAGGAGCTCACCACTGAGAGGATGAACACTCATGTCCTCACAGGAGCTCACCACTGAGAGGATGAACACTCATGTCCTCACAGGAGCTCACCACTGAGAGGATGAACACTCATGTCCTCACAGGAGCTCACCACTGAGAGGATGAACACTCATGTCCTCACAGGAGCTCACCACTGAGAGGATGAACACTCATGTCCTCACAGGAGCTCACCACTGAGAGGATGAACACTCATGTCCTCACAGGAGCTCACCACTGAGAGGATGAACACTCATGTCCTCACAGGAGCTCACCACTGAGAGGATGAACACTCATGTCCTCACAGGAGCTCACCACTGAGAGGATGAACACTCATGTCCTCACAGGAGCTCACCACTGAGAGGATGAACACTCATGTCCTCACAGGAGCTCACCACTGAGAGGATGAACACTCATGTCCTCACAGGAGCTCACCACTGGGAGGATGAACACTCCTGTCCTCACAGGAGCTCACCACTGAGAGGATGAACACTCATGTCCTCACAGGAGCTCACCACTGAGAGGATGAACACTCATGTCCTCACAGGAGCTCACCACTGAGAGGATGAACACTCATGTCCTCACAGGAGCTCACCACTGAGAGGATGAACACTCATGTCCTCACAGGAGCTCACCACTGGGAGGATGAAAAGCTTCCCATAGAGCTGCCGACTTCCCAGCCTCCGACGCCACCATGAGCTCATGCCTCTCACTCCTGGGGGGGGGGGGGGAGGGGAAGGAGGGTGGCTGTTGTGAGGGGGTCAGGATGCCTTTGTGCTACAGTGCCTTCAGTGTGGAAGGCTGGGGGGGGGGGGGGGTGGGGGGGGGAGGAGAGAGGGAGGAGGAGGGGGTAACCCTGGGGTTTATTACTTGATGAGTCGTCGCCTGGCGTGCTTGCCGGCAGCAGGAGCGCAGGGAGAGGAGTGGTTTGCGGCAGAAAGACTCCGAGTCACGTGGTTCGTGCGCGCAGGTTCAAGTGCTGGGCAGCTTTGTTTGGCTGTCGGCCTACCTGTGGGAGGGTCCGTAATGAAGTCGTGGCTCTTAGAGGATTACTCCTCAGGCCTGTCAGCATTCAATTGCATCTGAAAGGAGGCACTCGGAGCCGGGGTGCTGGTTCCTTTTGTCCCCCCCCCACCTTTTACAGGCTTACCTGGCTAAGCAGTGATGAGAAAGCCTCTGTGTACGTGTGTGTGTGTGCGTGTGTGTGTGTGTGTGCGTGTGTGTGTGCATGTTTGTGTGAATGCACCATGGACACAGACCCAGGTCACAGGCTCAGGTAACTAACTGCACCTGTAGTCTTGGAACGCCCATTGTTTCCCCCTGCTGGGTCGTTTAAGCAGATCAAAGCTTTGACAAAGCCCAGGGAAGCCCCGGGCTTGAGGAAACACAGGAATCAGGGCCCCTTCAGGACTCTCACACAAAACAAGACAAATAGACGAGCCACTGAGGGAGACTCCCTGTGGGAAATCTTCATTCAAGCTAACTATGTGGTGGAAGCGTCCATTGTTTCCGATTGGTTGTCACTGCTTCACCGTATATTGTGCCGTTAAATAGACTTCTATACCAACTGCTGTAAGCGTTGTAGTTTGTGAGTTTATACCAGTCTGAGAAAGGTGATGTTATACCAGTCTGAGAAAGGGGATGTTATACCAGTCTGAGAAAGGTGATGTTATACCAGTCTGAGAAAGGTTAGGTAATGTTATACCAGTCTGAGAAAGGTAATGTTATACCAGTCTGAGAAAGGTGATGTTATACCAGTCTGAGAAAGGTGATGTTATACCAGTCTGAGAAAGGTAATGTTATACCAGTCTGAGAAAGGTAATGTTATACCAGTCTGAGAAAGGTAATGTTATACCAGTCTGAGAAAGGTGATGTTATACCAGTCTGAGAAAGGTAATGTTATACCAGTCTGAGAAAGGTAATGTTATACCAGTCTGAGAAAGGTAATGTTATACCAGTCTGAGAAAGGTGATGTTATACCAGTCTGAGAAAGGTAATGTTATACCAGTCTGAGAAAGGTAATGTTATACCAGTCTGAGAAAGGTGATGTTATACCAGTCTGAGAAAGGTAATGTTATACCAGTCTGAGAAAGGTGATGTTATACCAGTCTGAGAAAGGTAATGTTATACCAGTCTGAGAAAGGTAATGTTATACCAGTCTGAGAAAGGTAATGTTATACCAGTCTGAGAAAGGTAATGTTATACCAGTCTGAGAAAGGTGATGTTATACCAGTCTGAGAAAGGTAATGTTATACCAGTCTGAGAAAGGTGATGTTATACCAGTCTGAGAAAGGTGATGTTATACCAGTCTGAGAAAGGTAATGTTATACCAGTCTGAGAAAGGTGATGTTATACCAGTCTGAGAAAGGTAATGTTATACCAGTCTGAGAAAGGTAATGTTATACCAGTCTGAGAAAGGTGATGTTATACCAGTCCTCTAACTGCCTGAATATTACAACATCCTGAGTAGGGTTCACTGTTATTATTTCACACATTATAAATGCTGATATTGATAATAATACTTATTTATGAATATGCGTGTGTGTTTTTGAAGTGTGTTTTTCTTTAAAATGAATTGTCTTCGGAGGTGTTTTCAGTGGGAAATTATGTCTGTTTTATTTTTCTACAGATTATTTTTCCTCTCTGAATTGGGAGCTCTAAAAGCAGCACAAACATGACTTGTTCCTCAGTCTTGTTTGAGCCTTTTAGGCGGTGAATGATTAGCAGAAATAATGTCCCTGTCAACCTTAATCACATTAAAACGTGGTTAACATTTAATTTTTCCCACTTGATATGCAAAAATTTCCACTAGATTTGCAGTGAAGGCCATTGAAATTCCATTAGAAAAAGAATAAAAATTTCAGGCATCATTTGTTCGAGGACGGAGATCTAGACCAGAAAGTGCTGAATCTTTCTATTAGCAGAGCTGTGAGAGATGACTCCCCACACTGACATATAATGGGACTGTGACAAGACACACACTCACACACTTACACACACATTAAATTTGTCTTTCTATTTCCTCTATAATTTCTTAAAAATTAATTTGATAATTTGACATGGGTGACAGTCGGTGACACTGCTTTTACAAACTAGACAAGCATTCTCTTTTGAGATTTTTCAACAAAATGTAATACCTGTTTAGAGTGTTTATGTTTTTAAAAGCGTGTGTTATTTTCCGGTTAGATCTGATAAGAGAAGAACAGGCAACAGAGAGACGTTCTTTTCAAATGCCTGGTGGCCCAGACTGAGAAAAACATATTCTGGACATCGAGCTACATTGTCCCACTGCAGTGCAGACAACTTGTGACCTATTAGCCCCGAATCCTGAGACACGAGGGACTGACATAGTGTGACACATTTTGAATCATTATTTAGAAATGTATGCTCAGCTGAATAGAACCACTTTTTTTTATTTGAACAGAAGGCAGAATATCTCTGTTTGGGAATTAACATTTATCCAACTCAATTGTCAACACTCTGAAGAGTGCAAATAATTGGAGAGGACGTAAATACAAATTGCAAAGTGGCATGACTGGACGGTCGTGAAGTTAGCACAATTGGTTTTGGCCGTCGTGTTGACAGAGCATCAAAGCTCTTAATTGACAGTGCTGAGTTGGGAGAAGGGGGTGTGCCTTGTTCCTGTGGCAAGGTGTGTGTCTGGTCCTGTGTCACTCAGCACAGGAAACCAGAGACCCCGGCGCTCATTTGGCGCTCACGTTCCTCATCTCAGATACCACATTATTAAAATCGTCCCTCAGCCCTCAACCAGGAGCCTCTTTGTTACTTGGCTGGCTCGACTCAGCTCTGTCAAGTCTTCACCAATTACAGTCTCAGGTACAATGGTCTATTCACCGGATCACAGCCCTTGACTGGTGTGGGGAGAGTGATTTGTGAATCATTATTCAGCCGCCTGTAGCGAACGCGATACCTGAGGAATGCAAATAACGTGCCACGGAATAGACGTCCGTGTTCCTAAAAGTGACAAACTACAGCTGTTATTATCTCAGATTGGATTTTTTCCCTCTTGGAGAGGCAGTCATCTCCTCCACTTTCAACTTTGAGGTTTTCCACTAAATGTAATTTTTCTTCCCTCTACTCATCAGAAGTGGTGGCCAGCAATGGTGTTGGCTGTCAAATCTCAACTGTAGTTTAAGTGCATCACCACCACAGTGTTAGCAGGATGTGAAATATTAGGCCTATGAAACTAAATAAATGGTTATGTTTACCAGAGGAAGCAAAGCCTGAAAGGTTGGGAGTCACACTAAACTGCCTCTCACATCTCCCAACACACCCCGAAAAAACATGCAAGCAAACCGACAAAGTTCTTTTTCTAGCTGCGCGATAAACATTCGTCTCTCCATTTCAATTTGGATTGATTGACTGATTGATTGAAGAGGTGATCAGAGAGTTGATAAACCAGAGACTGTGTTATCTGAGGAGCTGTGGTATTGGAGAGGTGCAGTCACTCCATGGCTTTGATTTCACATGGGTTTTAAACAGGAAACTAGGATTACAGATAATAACAGAGAGCCATAGATTCAGTCCAGCCTGTGAGCTTTGTCAGACTCACTGTGTGAAAATGGTTTTGTGTGATGCTGTTCTTTGGGACCTGTCCAATCCCAGGCTGAAAGCATGTGGGGCTAATCTCATAATTGCCCGGCCCCCCCCCATATTGTTCTGGCAGAGAGTTACCATTAACTGTGAGGATATCTTTGTCCTGCAATGTCAGGTGTCCTGCTGTGGTGCAGGGCACTGGAAAAACTCTCAAAAAGCCTTAAAAATAGGAGAATGACAAAGAAGTGGGAATTGCCACCTACTTAATATTTCCTTGCCTTGGGGGAAGGATTGGGATGGGCACTAAGAGTAAGTCCCACTCACTCAACATGGAAGACAGAATCTATTTCTCATAAGTGGATTCAGGCTAAAACATTAAACACGTCATTTAAGACCAACATATTTTCAGTGCATGAATGCATTTTCAACCAGCACTTGATAAACAAACTTATTCGCGAGTTAGAAACTAGTGAGGAATGAAAACTCAGTGACAAAGTGGAACAGTGTTGGAGAGAAGCGACCTTGATGGAGCAATCTCTACGAGCGACACGGTAAACAGAGTTCACCCTGTCACATGGCTGTGTGCACATGAATATGCATATGCCAGCAGATAACAAGTACCACTCTGTCAGTCAACATATCCTCCTGTGTGTGTGTGTGTTGGTGTATATGTGCCTGCACATGTGTGTGTGTGTGCGTGTCTTTGTACACGTGTGTGTGTGCGTGTGTAAAATGTGCGCGTGGCAGGTTGGTGAAGATCAAGGAATGGGTAGAGAGCCACGACCCCGGGGCCCTGGTCATCCCCTTCAGTGGGGCTCTGGAGAGCCGACTGCAGGACATGAGTGAAGAGGAGAGGCTGGAGTACTGCTCTGAGCACAAGACACAGAGGTTAATTAGCATGCAGTCTCCTCACACTTTATTATCAACCGTGTCCTCCACGCACCCGTTTAATTGCATGTGCTGATGGAATAATAAATGGCAGAGTAATTACCATTATAAAGCAAGGATCCTTCTCTTTACCGAACAACTCAGTCAAAGGGGTTTCTTCTAAATTAAGTTTTTAACTGTCATCTGTCATCTGCAGGTATAATTATAACTTGGGCATTTTGGGTTTATTGTTCTCATGTGAAAACCTCTGTGGAGAAAAAGGAATTGTGACAGCAGATTTTTTTTCCTCTCTGAGAGAGAGACGTCGGGCTGAATTCTTAAAAGTGCTAAATGAGTCGGCAAGCGTGCCAATTAATCACAGGAAAATCATGAGAGAATTGAATGTCCTATCTGAAACTAAGTGACCCATCTTAGTTATTTAATGAGTTGATATATTGGAATTAATGCGGTCTTGCCACAAAAGTGAACTTTTGCTACGAATCATATGGTCACTAAAACACCATAAAAAGCCCAGCCAGTTAGGTCTGGGTGTTTCTGTGGTGGGAATGTGCATGGAGTCAATTGCCATTACTCTCTTTTCCATTCAACCAGTGTCCTGACCAGGATCATCAAGGCTGGCTATTCATCCCTTCAGCTCGAGTACTTTTTCACAGCGGGACCTGACGAGGTCCGTGCTTGGACCGTTCGAGTAAGACCCTACCCCTAACGCACACACACACACACACACACTTATGTACACACACACACACACACACACCGTTCCACCCTGCTGGGGAGCACACTGATATCACACACTTTCAACTTTGTCATGGTTGTGCTTTAGCTAGTCATTACAGGCCAAGGATAACTTCAATTACTGGTGTGCTGCTGAGCAGGAAAAGTGGGGGCCACATTGATTGAGGACGGCAACAATTGATTTTGTCCATTACGTCCATGAGAATGTTTCCATCCCGCGGCAGATCTGCCTGCCCTCCTCCTGCCTCTGGTGATAAGGAGCCTGTGCATTGTGCCTGCCTAATCTGTGTGACGGGGGTTGTCTGCGACGAAATTGATGTGGCTTTTCATTCGACCGTTTGTGGGCCTTGCCGCGGCTCCTCCCCCTCCGTGTGTCTCAGTTTGCTGAGCCCAGCCCGCCGAGAGCTGGGTGCAACTTGGGCGCAGGATTTACATCGATACAGATGTTGGCTGGGCGCGCTGCTATTGTGTCAATGTTTTGGAGGGAATAATAGGATTAAAGGCAGTTATAATAACGTCCTTGACTTGTCAGGAGCTACATGCAGAGGCAGTGGTCTGTCTCAGAACACGCGTGTGGTCTGTCTCAGAACACGCGTGTGGTCTGTCTCAGAACACACGTGTGGTCTGTCTCAGAACACGTGTGTGCCGGGTGTTTATGGCTAAATGCTAGTTTAGGATATGTGCAAAGGTGACATCCGGTTTTACATTAAAACAAGAGACCTCACATTGTATTGAGAGGAATATTCTTACCAGGTCTAAACGGATGAAGGTCTAAAGGGATGAAGGTCCCTGTATGACTGATGTCCTCAGTGTGTTATTAAAAAGTACTGGTTTATTTCAAAGACCTTCTCACAAACAGGCTTGTCTGCCTGACATAACTGATTGCAGACAGCCTTGATTGTGCGTGAGAGGCATTTAGTCAGGTAAGCATCAGTGAGTAACTATATTAACCCAATACATCTTGCATTGTAAAAACTACAGCCTGTAACGTACTGCCCCGGAGGCGTTAGCATGCTTTATTAGGCAGCCTCGAGGTGAGCATTATCTATCCTGCTCTGCATGGCCCTTAACTGGGACGAGGGGGACCTCTTGTAATGCGGCATATGAAGGAAAAAAAAAAAAAACGAAAATCACCCCCTAATCTATTTTTCTCCACCTAGACAAACCTTGATGCTGATTAATGGTAGTTAAACTTACAAGCACTCTGTCAG
The DNA here is from genome assembly GCA_023658055.1 of Thaleichthys pacificus. Classification (NCBI taxonomy): domain Eukaryota; kingdom Metazoa; phylum Chordata; class Actinopteri; order Osmeriformes; family Osmeridae; genus Thaleichthys; species Thaleichthys pacificus. Next base: position 2,299,765 of record CM042867.1, read on the forward strand.
TGGGATTGCGTAGGGATGGTAATGTATTAGCGTCATTAAATACACATCATTCTTTTGGCATGAAATATGTTGACCCCAACCTGATTATATACATAATTAAAACTGCTCAACAGTTCGTGAGCGCAGAGATGCGGAGCAGGGGGAGAGGGGAGAGGGGAGAGCGGGCCGGGCGACAGGCAGGAGTCATAATGATGCTGAGCCATGTCACTTATTTGGGTCATTTGTCTTTTCCCTCTCAGCATTATTTCAATGCATATAAATTGGGCATTTTATCACTGGCAGTTCTGCTGCTAAATGGGCCTGAATGTACAAAGAATTTATAAACCTGTTAGAAACATTATTTTGTCCTTTTTGAATGGCCATCGGAAATGGCCAATTTCATACTTTTCTCCTAGCCGTTCAGCTGTGGTTACGGGGAGATTTAAATGCATGTCTGATAGAGGGAATTCACAATCTCTTTATTCAAAATAGTCAACTCACTGTACTAACAAGGGGAAAGGCAGCCACATTTTCCGACAACAGTTACACAGTGCGCTGCATACAATTTGATCCAACACAAAATTTGAAAATGATCTCAACTTTATTTGAAAATGGTCTGGTGTGATAGAGAAGTTCAGCCCACTGCAACACTGGCTCTCTTCCTTACGACCAGGGACTGGAGTGGCAAGCCACAATGAGGCAAGATTGCCTGGACAGAAATCAATACAACCACGGAATGGGAATCAGAAATTGCTGGTGGGCATTGATAGCAGCACTGGGCTCTTATCGGAGACCAGGCTGCCCTAGCAAGCCACTGACGAGTGGAGAGCTATCCAAAAATCAGGACCGAGGCGAAAATACCCCCCCTGCTGAACACCCCCCTAGCGATACGATACTCACCTCACCTCGCTATCAAACACTGTGTCAGTGCTGTAATCCATCTTCTCCAAAACAATTCAGTTACCTTGTGTGTCCTCTCTCTTTCTTCCACCTGACAGAAAGGAACCAAGGCTCCACAGGCGGCAGGGAAGATCCACACAGACTTTGAGAAGGGCTTCATTATGGCGGAAGTAATGAAATTCCAGGATTTTAAAGAGGAAGGCAGTGAGAACTCTGTCAAGGTGAGCGGTCAGGGTGTGGAGCGGAGATGAGGGGGACGCCTCCTGTGATCAGTGGAGCTGACAGTCACCGCACTGCTCCAGCTGCACACCACTCCTTACCTTTACCCAGGGGAAGAAATTACTGCACACATTCCAGCGCCCCACCTGACAGGCCAGGCACCTCTGGCTCTAAATACTGCCATCCTCCTCCAGCTGTGCATATCTTCATCCCAATCTGCCTTAACTGGCTGGTGGTAGGCCTGTTCCACCAGACAGCTCTCTCTGAAGAACAGCAGCTACATCTTTCCCCTCTCCAGGCATTTATAAGATCTATAGAGTCTGTTAGCTTTAGCGCTGCGCGCTGGCAAAACCCCAAGCAACTGTAGCGCTTTGACAGTGATATAAAGAGGCAGGTTAAATAAAGTGTGAAATTCTTTACATAAGGACTGTTTCACGGATGAGCAGCGCAGAAATGTGGCTTGCATATCTTCTTTTATAACTGCCAGTGTTTGTTTTGACCTTTTTACTGGGCCCTGTCTTTTACACGGGCGCGTCTCTGTCAAACATAATAACTGTATTTCATGGTGAATTTGTGGAGACAATGGCTGGCTGCTAAATACAGCAGTTGCAGAATGCTAAAAAGGCTTTTTCGCAGGTGAGTAGTATGGTAATGTTTCAGGTGACAGTAAGACTTTGAGCATTCAGTCTAGGCTTAGAATGAGGTAACGATTTACGACTTCCCATTTTTTTCCCCAGGAAGGCTCGGGGCTTGGAGCAACATTCCAGAATGTTCCATGTCACTGTTGTAACTGTTTCCTGTCGTCCGCTCAGCGTGGCTCTGCCTGTCTGGCAGACTGTCTGTCCTGAGCTCTCTCCTGCTGTCCTTCAGCCAGCAGGACAGGAGCGTGTCACTCGTTAGCTAGCGTCCTAAAAGGGGCCCCCTGTTTGTTCCGCTCCACCACTTTGTCTGAAAACGGCACGTCACGTGTCAGTAGCGACTAGCAAGTCATTCATAGTGGTGCTACGAAGAAAGTCTTACAAACACCATTAAACTTTACCACTGGCCAATAGCTGTTGACTTTTTCATTGGCATTAAATTGGATCGTGTTCTTTCTGAGAGGCACCAAAGTAGAAGGCCATTATGTGTTTATCTGGCCATTGGAATAGGCCTATATAGATTAAACAATCAGGGGGAATGGGCCAAGTGGGAAACACAGGTTAGCTTGATCTTGACGGGGGTCTGTGAGGCTGGGATCCCTCTTTAGTCCTGAGGAGGACGTTTGTGATCTGATCTGGTCTGCCCTGAGAACCTGACATGCTAGATCCTGTTAATACCAAGGGGACCTCCCCTCCCAGACATCCACACTCTCCTGGGCAGGACGAATCCACTGGAAGCTACTCACACACTGCATTCAAATAACATTGTAGGGATTCACATTATGCTATTCAAAATAGGATGAAGAAAGAAAAAAAAAACACATCAAAATATATCTATTTTTGTATTCATCTATTCAGTGTATTTAATGGCTCTGTGGTGCGCGGTCCCCTGCTCCTCCTAGCTTGCCAACAGAGGGTGAAAGCGTGCTGGTCTCTGGGGACTTGGGGACTTGGCTATCTGGGGTTGAGATCAGAGCTGGAGGTCCTCACTGCATGCTCTCCTGCTAATCCTTTTCTGGGCCTCCTATGAACGTGAAATGTCTCTAACTACAGCATTAAGTCCAGTGCTATTTAATGCCAGTTGTGGGAATAGGGAGTGTGAATAGGGCCCGTGTATGGGGATATCGCATTATTAGTAATCATATCTGCTTAAGCCAAGCTTGCTCCTCCAGATGGCTGCTTTCAAGTGCAAATGAACCAGTTAGACGTGTCTGGTTTAATACATACTCAGGAATCACAAATAGCCATTGATTTTCTCCCCCTGTCTCCTTCTCCAACCAGTGTTTCTGGTGGTATTGAGCGTGGATTAAATGGTCTCCTGAGCCTTTAAAGGGACATTGATTCTTCTAATTAATTGTGCGCAGTGCAGAACCAGAATGCATAAACCCGTCCGTATTAGCACTTCAAGTCAATTATTTTGAGTTTGCCACAGAGGGGAACAAACACATCTAATGTACACAAAGAAATGTTGGGACTTAGTTTGTTTCTTTGAGAAGTGTGATGCTATAATGAAAGAGAGTTATTAACATTTTACTTGCACATGTGAATGGAAATTGACAGAGACAAGGGTTATCCACTCAGTGGGAATCTAAAAACCTTATGAATAAAACATGCTGTTGTGTGTGTGCGTGTGTGTGCCTGTGTGTGTGTGCCTGTGTGTGTGTGCCTGTGTGTGTGTGTGCCTGTGTTTATTTTTCAGAGAAACTGTCTGTATGGTTGAAGAGCGAGCAATGTGTGAGATGTAAGTTTGTATATATTTGAAAACCCTCATTAGTTTGGTTGATCTATTTGTTATTTTTTACAGGCAGCCGGAAAGTACAGACAGCAGGGCAGGAACTGCGTGGTGGAGGATGGGGACATCATCTTTTTCAAATTCAACACACCCAACCAGCCTAAGAAGAAGTGACCGACGAGCAGTCTGTTAACCCACAGACAGGACTGTGCTGCAGGAGAGCGTCTTCTCTCTGTTTCAGTGAGAGAGAGCGAGGCTTGGCGTCTTGATTGCCACCTGCCCACACGTCCCAGGCTAACCTTCCCACAGTTATATTATCCCTGTTTGTTTGTTGTCCTGGAATATCCAGCCCTCTCCCTTCTCCGTGCCAAAGCACAGGTCTACTAAACACTGACAGCTTTGCTATTTAAGATCAGGAACAGCCCCCCTCTCCAAATTGTAAGAGCATTTGAAGAAGCGCATTACTCTCCAGATACTTCATTAATCTCCATCACGGCTGGCAGCCGTGACACAGCTGACAGCAGGGACAATGCCACCTGCTCCTCTTCCCCTTCCACAGATAATGCATGTTTTACAGTAGCCCAGATGTCTACACTCAATAAAACATTTGACAAAACCAGGCTGTGTGTGTTTGGGGATGTCTGTATTGACTAGTGTGCAGCATGTGGAGCTTGATAGGAGACCTGCCGGCCACTGATTAGAGTATTAAAAGACACAGGTGACAGAGGCACTGGCAGAGAGGGGGCAACTATAATTGTATTTGTAAAGTGGATTTTTTCGAGGGGGTATTTTGTGGGACACTGATTATTTTGTACAAGAGAAATGGTCAGGTGAAATTATGTTTGAATTAACCTTTCCTCTCCAGTTTTCTGCTCGCTTATTTGGTCATGTTTTTTTGAGATACTGTATTCCAGGAGATTGCTTATTAATATGTGCTTTGTTATTATTCAGAGTGCTGTTACCTGGAATCACTTGCCCAGATTTGACTGAAGGCTGCTTTTGTGCTATTTATTGTTGTCTCACGCATTATAGAATTTATAAGACAAATTCATAATCTAAACTCACCCTCACACACACTCCAAAAAAAAAAAAAAAAAAAAACATTTGAACAATGTTCCTCACAAAAGTATTCACCCTTTATGATATTCCAAATGGCGCAATAAAAGTTGTCACAATTCAGGAGCGCAGCCGGAAAGCCATTCGCAGCCTTTTGAAGTCGTGCTTTTTCTGCCCTCTATACTTTGTGAGTGAGTGTTTGTGAGGCATTTATGCTGATGGAATGGTATGGCTGGGACTGCGACGCTGCAAAGTGAGATTGCATGCTCCACAGGAGTGAGAACACAGACCAGCAGATCAGCCTCCGCTGCTGAATATCTTGCCTCTATTAATACCCCCCTCGCCGCAGAGAACAAAATGGCCTTCTGATGGGAACGAAAAAGATTGAATAAAAATTGTCATTTTAAAGGAATGGTATTGCATGCACAAGCTGTAGAAATCATGTGTTTATGAAACAAAGGCTGTTCTATAACACTACAAAGCACAGTGTTTGGCTTGGAAATAAAGTTGGATTGCTGTCTTCAAGGTGTAATGACGAATAGATGACTCAAAAATAGGATAATGCTAGTTGCTACATGATGGAATGCAGTTCACAGTCTCAAGACGTGTGTATTGTAATTTGGGAATACGGCAGCAGGTTGTAAAACCTGTCTTGTTACTTGCTTGTCACAGCACCAGCCGCTGATTAAAATCAATTAAACTAACTTCATCCAGTAGCCCCAGTGAGCACTCGTTTGGAAAAGAACTAGCTTGTAGCTATTATAGTCGTCCATGTACTTCATATTTCGTATTCTTCTACAGTTGAGGGCGTTGTAGGCTGATTGTCTAAGTGAAACCATGAAGCTCCTCTGGGGAGCACAGTGGGGGCAAGAAGTAACTCTTCTGAGGTGAGAGTGGTGCTGGTGTTAGCCAAGCTCTAACATCTCACACTGAAGTCATACGTCTACTGGAGCTTTGACAGGTTGTTCTCTGCGGTCTGGCTCTGAGTGTTTTGTTTTTCATGAGGTGACAGTAAAGTTTTTAGAAACTGTAATGAAGCTATTTAGAATCATGCAGATGTACCCTCTGAGACAAAACACCATAAAAGTCTGCTGGTCTTTAATCATGTTATAAGTAGGCTGTTATGGGGTTTAATACTAACAAGCTGGCTATCAAAGGACCGGAGCAGCGCACATTTGATCTCCCTTCATGAACATGAACCAGTCCTCTGAGCTACGATGCCCTAGTTAACATTTAGTATAGGCACAATTCTGTATGGATAAGAGTGAATTATGTATATTTAATGCATAGCTATAAGCTGCAGCATCCTGTTGAAGTAAAGATTCAGAGATACCGTATGGATCTGGTTGGGCCTTTCTCCTTTTGCTACAAACCTTCTGTCAGCGTCATCAATCAAGTGGTGCCACCACCCCCCTCCCGAGCCTAACCACGATGGCAGTTGACCAAGAATGGCAGACAGAGATCCAGAAAGTACGCACACAAAAGGCTGAGGCCTGCTTTTGTACCATCAAGCCAACATTCTTCGAGAATTCAAATGTATTTAGGGATGGTAGAGATAGATAAACAAACACGTAAATAACTGTGACGTTTGTCAGAACACACAGTGGCCACACAAGTGGGATTATGGATGCCATGGATACGGCAGTGGTGTTGCATCCTGAAGTATTGTTGGCATGATCCGAGCCACTTTTAAAAATAAACAGCACAGTAGAACACTCGGCAGTTACCTCGACGACTCAAGACGGCCTTCTCTGTATTAATGTGCAAAATGAAATACATCTGTTGTAATAAATGGCCTGATGAAAGCAGCTTAGAAGTCTGTTATGCCTATCTCTGTCTGCGTTCAGCACAGTGAGAAGGACAAGCACATCGTAACTGCTGTCACCTTTAGAGTAACGAAGCCAACTGGGCGTTGGAGAATGAAAACAATGAACATTTGGTGTAATCGCAAGAAAGTCTCCATGCAACCTTCTTCCTGGTTACCACCTCTTTGTATGTCCAAGGGTGTGCATGAATTGCTCAAGATGAAAATATAGTTTGTTTCTGTATCAATAGAAACTATGCTTGATACATTTTCCCAACATGCACTACTGTGTCTACAGCAATTAATGACGGCGGGGTCGTCCATAGTCATTAAAAAGCACTTCGGTTTATTCCCCCCACAATATTTTACAGTGGTAATGCGATTATTTACATTATTTCCTTGTCTAACAAGCAGCCCCGACGTAAAACATGAGAATCAAGGGAACTACTATAAACACGCGTGTGTTGAGGAGAGGATTCAACCATGTCACACCTAGGAACGCAGTGTTCCCATGTTCTTACGGTAGGTGTACGCACTGACGCCTCTCTCTCCGAACATGTCATCCAAATGCATTTGGTATTCTGTCCACGCGTCGCGACATCGTTTCAATCTTCCCTCTGAGGCCCTATTTCCAGTGTCCCTCGAGGTGTCTCCAACCAGGCAGCGGCTCTCCATGGGGTCAGCGCTCCCTCCAACCGGCCCTCAAGACGACAACTGTCAATATGTTAATCCTTCACCCTCCCAGACCTGCTGTTCCCTCCTCCTCACACCGTGGCCTGGACAAAAACACTCTCTGCTTCTGCTCTGTTGCTGTTACACGTGGGTCCTCACTTCCCGCAGCGATCAGGAAACAGTAGGATCGTACGCTGTAGTAGGAGAACTGACGCAGGGTCAACATTAGTTTCATCTCAGCATTGTGTTTGGCATAAAAAGAGCGTGAAAGGTACTAAATGTGGGCGCACAGGTTCAGGGTACTTTATGTACCAGATATATTCCTGTTGAGATCTCTGTCTATTGTATTGTGTCCTCATCGCTCTGCAGGAACTCCCACAGGGTAATTGCCACAGAAGGTCTGCACAGGTCAACAGCAGGTGTGCAGGGCAGTCAATACAATCCGATGCCTCACATTTTGCTGCAGTTTCCAACTCACACTTTAGATGTCCAAAGACGGCAATTAGCTGTCTTCCAACCTATGTTCTCTAGGATGTTGGATTAGATGTTGCAATTAGGATATACATTTGACTTTTCCTTTTCACCTGGGGGTCTGTGTTAAAATTGCTGATAAGATTCGAAGGGCTACTGAAGTAAGACAGCCACAGCTTCAAGAATTTCTAAAGGCTGTTTCCGTGGGCCTGTGTTTACCTGACACTTGGATTGACAGCAGAGTGATTGGAAATATCCACCATTCAGTGCCGTGAGCTTCTGAGTGCCAGGAAAGTGCTTTTGTAGTCTGGCTGTAATGGGCCAAGTTTGAATTGAAGGTTGAGAGAAATGGCCTCACTCTGGTTGCTTTCTGAGGAACTGACACACCACAAATAATACTGGGAAGTGAAGGCCTGATAGCGTCAGAGACATGGCAGACTGTATGACACACTCGTTGGTTCTAATTTCATTGCAATTCTGCTTACAATAAAGTATGCTCATTCAGTTTGAATGAGACACCATCAAGTACATATTCATTTTAAGAGTCCATTCATGGAAAACATTTGCCATTTGCTGCCGGAAAAAAAAGTCACGTTTAATTATTTTTCTTTCAGAGTAAGAGCAGTATTGTGGTAAATAGTAAATCATACTAATTCATTAACACTGTGATAGTTTCAAAGCACATTCCTGTAAGCTACATGCATGCAATATTATCAAACCACAAAAGGGAAGATTTGTGTATTGATTTTTCCCATTTGACATATCTACATCATGACAAAAGAGCAGCATGAATGCAGGTCTAAGCAAAGCAATCCATCCTTTGGCAAGAATAATCAATAACTCAACTAAACTGACAGAAAATAATGGTCTATGTTTTGCTTTTAAGAAAATGCATACAAATGAATGCAAAATATTATATTAGTTTACATTGAAAATTCTGTAATTTTCTCCTTTATTTCCAAACAGCATTTGCATCTTACTGGCTTACAACAGACAAGTGTGTTGTGGATGCACATTTTGAAACTAACAATTTATCAAATACAATTCATACGGACACAATGCAACTTCAATAATCCATTTACAAACTGGTCAAAGCCCAGTTGCAGAATGGATACAAAGCCATCAAGTGGAACAATGATAAACAGGAAATGTATTACTCAGAAAATGACTGTCATACATGTGGACAAATGAGAACGCTGAGCATAATCAAGGTAGCCAATTGCGTGTGAGAAGGACGGAGGGATTTCCTGTACATGACGCAAAATTCTCAGTCAATCTTTCAGGCCCCACCCTTTGTGTTCCCCATACCGTCAATCAAAATAGAAAAAAATATACTGGAATTACCGATTGCAGCCCAACATCGACTAATATAATCATGTCTGGAATGTGATAATACAGAGTTTCTCCGAATAAAAAAAAGCACGCAATGACTGGTATGTACATCCGTCCTAACATCATCGTTCCGTTTGTGCACAGTTTGAGTCAGCTCGCTTGCAGCACCACTAGCTAAGCAAGCTAGCCAGCAAACGCAAGCCTTCTGACTTTGTTCATCATCAACTTCACATACAGCGACTGAAACGGAGGCTTGCAGTGTGTTTCGTTTGGCGAATCATGAAGCTGTTGTTGTAGATTTCCCTTGGGTTACTCAACTCGCTAGCTAAAGTTATCGGGTTTGTTATTGCTGTTTCCCTCTTGCTGTGCCTCGCTGCAGCCCCAGAACAGCCAGTGAAACAAGAGGAAATGGCTGCCTTGGAGGTGGACAGCAGTCAATGCGACTTTCTGCAGCAGGACGATGGCAGAGGAGATCAGGTACTTTTACGAAATAAACCTCCTTTGCTTCTCTGTGGTGTTGGTAAGTGCGTGGTGCTTAGTGGAGTTCACACGTTATAATATTTGTAGTGTAAAGTCGAACTTCCTGTGTGGCTCCGGACTAACGGCCACCCACTTTCTTCCTTTTAAACCCGCCCATTGTGGGTAGGACATTCAGCCGTCACCGCTCGATATGCTGGCAGCTACCTGCAGCGAGATCGGGGATAAAGAGGGGGATAAAGGTGCTGCCGCTGTTGTGGTAAGTCACCACCTCTGAAAACGAATAGACTACCCGTAATCATCCATTACACTATAATCAAATCAATGCAAGTGGTGGCGGTACTGTATGTTGGCCTGTTGGAGAATGAGATTCCCAAAGGCATCCCAAACAGTAGGGGCTTTCATTTGGATTGCACCTTATCAAACCCATTATATGGCGAGTCACCGGGGTTCATCAAACCCGTTTCAAATTATTTCAAATGCAGTAGCTTTCTCTCGCGTATCGTGTGAACTAGCAGCACCAGCTCTTACAGTTGTGTTCTTAAAGAATGAAACATTCTCATAAAATATGCTCTTACTGCTGAAACCCTTGTAACTGATCTGTAATGCATGTTTCAACTGGCCTTTATAAAATATAGGGCATGTCTTGATTTAGAAAAATCTACTCCTTTGTGTATTTGACTAATTATTAATTATATCAGACAGAACGGCACGTCTTCATTTCATCAGATAACGTACGCTACCTTGGTGAATTGTCAACGTCCAATGTCCATGAAACACCTTGTTTCCCCCCCCAGACAACAGACCTCACATCCATACAGCTAACAGGAAGAGACAGATGGGAAGTTTTAACCACCACGTCAGGAGGGAAGGATGAGTCTGGTATGATGCACGTCTCCAGCCATGGCATCGTGACGTCCAACGGGCAGTACGTCCTTCCTCTCCAGAACCTCCAGAGCCAGCCCATCTTCGTGACGTCGGGCTCCGACACCTCCTCCGCCCACACAGTGCCTAACATCCAGTACCAAGTGATCCCTCACCTCCAGACCTCGGACGGACAGCTGAGCTTCTCCACGGCGACGGTGGAGGGAGCCACCCTGAGCACGGACGCCACGGGCCAGATCCAGATCTTGTCTGACGGGGGCCACAGCCTCGGCGTGGCCTCGGCGGAGGACATCCTGTCGAACAACCACAACCTCATATCCCAAACGGGTCACGTCCAGCAGATCCAGGGAGTGTCTATTAGCGGCTCCGCCTTCAACAACCAGGGTCAGGTTGTCACAAATGTGCCTGTGGGGTTGCCGGGGAACATTACCTTTGTACCCATCAACAGTGTGGACTTGGACTCTCTAGGCCTTTCCGGGGCTCAGACGATAGCGACTGGGGTCACCTCCGATGGGCAGCTCATCATGGCCGGCCAGCCTCTAGACGGGTCAGAGGGGCTGGACAAGACGGGCGAGCCGCTCTCGGGGAGCGACTCGAACCCCGACATGTACGTGCCAACGTCCTCCTCCCAGTTGCCCGACGCCATCAGTGACGGCGGCGTGCTGACCCAAGACGAGCAAGGGGACCCCGGCTCGGCCCTCCAGGACGGCTTCCTGCAGCAGAACCAGGTCCACAGCCTCCAGGTGTCCTCGGGCCAGCCCATCATCCAGCTCCAGCAGGTGCCTGTCCAGACCAGCGACGGCCAGGTGGTGCAGTCAGTGGTGGCCGGGGAACAGACCCTGCAGAATGTCCAGCTGATCAACCCCGGCACCTTCATCATCCAGGCCCAGACGGTCACGCCCACGGGGCAGATCCAGTGGCAGACCTTCCAGGTGCAGGGCGTGCAGAACCTGCAGAACCTCCAGCTGCCCACCACCCCGCCCCAGCAGATCACGCTAGCGCCCGTCCAGACCCTGTCCCTGGGCCACGGGGGGGCGCTGGGCGCAGGCCAGGTCAGCATCAGCACGGGGCACATCCCTAACCTGCAGACCGTGACGGTCAACTCCATGGCCCAGTTACAGGAGGTCGACATGGACAGCCCTGGAGGTACGTGGTGTTTCATTCTGCGAGAGCGCGTCGCATATTCGATCGAACGCGCCTCTTGTCAGGGTATCCGCGCGGTCGTTGTCGGGTCTGAACGGGGGAGCTTTGAATGTGTCGCTATGCTTGGCGCGAGGAGATCAATGACGAGCAATAAGGGGGGAAAACAAACCTATCAGCGTGTCTTTCACTGACCTGTGTTGTCCTCTCTCGGGTTGGCCGATACGGACGTTGCCGTGTAAACGGATTCCTCTCGCTCTCCCCTCCAGACATCCAGATAAAGGAGGAGCCCGACGCGGAGGACTGGCAGCTGGGCAGCGACTCCACCCTGAACACCAGCGACCTGTCCCACCTGCGCGTCCGGCTGGTGGACGAGGACGAGCAGCTGGGTCAGGAGGGGAAGCGGCTGCGCCGGGTGGCCTGCACCTGCCCCAACTGCAAAGAGTCGGGCGGGAGGTGAGTGAGCTCTTCCTGACCCCTTGGTGACTCGGCGCTCTGCAGGGTTCACGGGTCGCCCGCGACCTCCCGCGAACATCCCAGAGGTCTGATGGTGTTTCTGTCGTGGTTTGTGCCCGCTGTGTGGGTGTTTCTCAGAGGTGTGATGGTGTTTCTGTTGTGGTTTTTGCCCGCTGTGTGGGTGTTTCTCAGGGGATCCAACATGGGGAAGAAGAAGCAGCACATCTGCCACATCCAGGGCTGCGGGAAGGTGTACGGCAAGACGTCCCACCTGCGCGCCCACCTGCGCTGGCACAGCGGGGAGAGGCCGTTCGTCTGCAGCTGGATGTTCTGCGGGAAGAGGTTCACGCGCTCCGACGAGCTGCAGAGACACAGGAGAACCCACACAGGTGCGATCCCTGCACCCCCCCCCCCCCCCCTCCCCCTCCCTGCACCCCCCCTCCCTGCACCCCTCTCTCCCTCAGTAGTTAGCACATTTGGAAAGCTCACACCAAATACATGCTGTGGTGTTATAAGTTTCGGGTTGTTGTTTTTTTCCTGTTGAAATGCATGAGCCTAGCCTAACGGTGCCCAAACAAAAAAATGGTTAGGACGGATATTCTGAGAATCTCTCGTCATCACCCTCCAGACACGATTATTGAAACGTATTTATCACCCAGGTGAAATGATTCTTGTTCTATGATTGTGCAGATGATGTTACAAATCTACACTATATAGGCCCAAATCTACACTATATAGGCCCAAATCTACACTATATAGGCCCAAATCTACACTATATAGGCCCAAATCTACACTATATAGGGCCAAATCTACACTATATAGGGCCACTCCATTTTATTGTCTGTAGTTGTATATAGAAGTACTGTGTAGATGTCTCTATAGCGTGTGTATTGGTGACAAGGTTAGTGACCGTGTCCCATCTCCCGTACAGGAGAGAAGAAGTTCGTCTGTCCGGAATGTTCCAAGCGCTTCATGCGGAGCGACCACTTGGCGAAGCACATTAAGACTCACCAGAACAAGAAGGGTGTGAACAGCGGGGGCGCGGCGGCGGCGGTGGAGTCAGCGGGCTCCTCCGACAGCATCATCACGGCAGGAGGCACCACCCTCATCCTCACCAACATCCAGCAGGGCTCCAACAACGCCCAGGACATCCTGTCCAGCGCAGAGATCCCACTGCAGCTTGTCACCGTAGCAGCCAGCCAAGTCATGGAGTAGCTGGCTGTTCTCTCATGAACTTCTACAAGCCTCATAAACTCCCACTTGTTTTTTTTTGTGTTTTTTTTTATTATTCACACATGAATGAATATATATAAATATATATTATATTTTAACAAGGATCGGTAGTTCGTGTTCAATAGCAGTCTTTTTACCGTTGGAGGAGGGTAAACTAGCAGAAGTGGTTCCAAAATACTCAAACAGAAATGCCTTATTTTGTATCATATGTCGTCTGAAGGTGGGATGTTTGAATTTATACGTTGAAATGCTTGTTAAAAGAATGGTACATCAACGAAGCAATTGTCTATTGCCAGTCTAATGCCCTTATCGATGTGTGTTCTAATGATGGCTAGTCATGGTCAGGTCTTTGTCGGTTTGTTTTTGCTTCAAGTCCAGATGTGTCTTCATGTAAATGTTTGAATGTTGTTATACACCTTATTGTGTTATGCATTTATGGTTATTTAGTGTCTTCCTCTTATCCATATTGTATATGTGCTTGCCTAAACTATTGCCAAGCACCCCCCCCCCCCTTTTTTTGCTCCCTTATACCTAAAAAAAGGTATAAAAAACAATCATGTAAGTAATAGTTTTGTAATATAATTCCTCTTGAACATCTATGGTTCCTATCTGTTGTGATATGCATTTCTTGCAAATCAAGTATTTTGATTGAACAGCTATTTATAGTAGGCTTTGCATAGTGAAACTGATTTTGTGGTATCTCAAACTCCAAACTCTTTGAATGGCTTTTTCAATGTGTGATATAATGTTTAAACGTGTTTCTTTTGTAGAAACACCATTTCTAAATGATTCACAACTAAAGGCTGTGTCATTGTATCCAGAAGATCAAACAAAGCCATGTTTAGGGGTTGAATTGCCAAATTTGACTTAAATCTCAGGGTGATTTGTCATGCAGTACTGTGTGATTGCACGTCAGTGCAATCTCCCCTAGTAGCTTCAAGCATGTTGTGGAAATGTGTTTTATTGATGGACCAAAAGCTGAGGTGAATTATGTTGTCACCATTTTACCTATATGCTCTATGAAGGTATGTGTGTCAGGATCGCTCAATGACAACCCCTCCTATAATGAAACGGCTTGGGCAAGAGATTCCTTCTGTTGTACCTTGCTCAATCAGTCCTAGTCGACAGGTTAGACACGGTGTTGCTGACTTCTAGAAAGACAGTAGCTCTTAAACTGTCCTCATCAACTACCTTTTGATAATGATCCTTTTGTATAATATGTTTTGTACACTGTCCAAGAAACTGTGTCGCTCTTTTACTCTGTAAAGGTGTGTGTTTCTGTCCCTGTCATAACATTTCAATGAATTCAATTTGATTTCTTTTATTTCCTTTTCTGTAATATATGTGTCTCTTTTCTCATAATTTTGGAATCAGAATTGAAGAAAGTAAAGAGTGTGCATTGTATCTAGGGTTGGGATGGTTGAATCTTGTCAAGATATATATTTTGTAACTCATTAATGTTGTGCGTCTGTGAGGCCAAACCGCTATTGAAGCAAATGATACCACATGTATCATATGATATAATGTCATAAACACAATTTTGCTTGATTTAATTTTGCTTGTTTTTTTTTATTTTTTATACCTCTATACTTTATGTATAGAGGTGAACATATAGGAATTCTCACAATCTCAAAAGATTAAACTCAATCTCATCTGTTCACTTATTATTTCACATTCATTTCATTATGATTTAATTGACCTTTATTACTTTTTTTTTCTCAAAAAGTGCTAAATGGTTGTACAATGTCCACTTTTTGGAGGGCAGCTTGATATTTCATACTAAAATGACTAAACATTAAGAAAGTACTAAGTTGTCTTGTTTTGTGTTTTGCAATACCAGAAGAGGTTCTTTAGCTGAGGAGTAGATTATTCCGTCCATGCAGGAATGTTTCTTTGGGTCAGTCAGACCGGATGAAACATTCAGGATTATCCAGTATGTTTTTTGTCAGTACTTTATTGTCAGGTCAGATGAGACAACAGTTTCATGACCTTCTCGAGAAAAGGCATCAGTTCCATGTCTTGATATCAGTTTCGGTTTGCTGGCAGTAGTGGTCAGAGGGCTGACAGGTAGCTTATGATAGTTCAGCTCAAGGTTGTAATGAACGCCCTCTGCCAGGCGCTCCCCCGCCCCCCTGGGATAGCAGGCCAGCAGATGTCACTGCAGCCAAAGGAGCTGGAGGAGGCAGCTTGACCCCGTGACCCCTCCCTGCACTGTTTCTCAGATGAAGGCTCTGGGTCTGGAGGAGGTCCACACCTCCGGTGAAAGACAAGTGAACACCACGCAGTCACGTCACGCTTTTCCGCTAGAATACTAATTCCTGCTTCCTTTGAAAGTCGGGGACGTAATAGCGCCATTCTATACGCGTCCTAACGGCACGGAGGCAAACGACGAGCCAGTTTCACCAGGAAAGACCGTCATCTTCGATTGAGACTCATGGTGAAGAAGCTCAGTAAACTAAGCTGTGTTGCAACTAGCCCATCGCTGACGCTGCCTATCTCAGCCTGAGATGTCCTTGGAGGATGTGAAGTGAACCATCTCCCCTGTGCTGAATGCATCTCATACCGGCGTGTCTTACCTAGTGCTGTCTCTGAAAGAGGTGAAAATGCCTTATATCTGTCCCACTGATGAGAGTGCAAGGAACATAATTAAAACGCTGTGCAAAAGCCTTTATTTTACACCTCTGAGTGAGAAGCACATGGTTTGAATCTCTGTCAATTTGCAGAAATCAAGAGTCAGAAAATGTGGTCTAGAAATGTTAAAAGGACACGTCCATTTTGTGTCACTATTCATTTGCATACTTTAATGAATTCAATTCATTGTAATGCAGCACGAACACAGAATGACAGTTTGAGTTAATGAAATGTGTTAACGGTATCATCATTTACTTGTATGTTAATTAGTCCAATTAATTTCCCCCTGCTCGGTAATCCGAATATTGTAATAATCTTTTCTTCCCCCTGTAGGAATGAATCCTGTGATACTCAGAGCTGAGGGACAATGTGTTCACAGAATCACACACTCCTGAACCCTGACACACAGCTGCTTTAGATGTTTAACTCTTGTGATATGTACGTTATTAATTGACAACATTAAAAGACTGCAACAGCTAAGGTTAGCTCTACTGAGCTCAACTGGGTGTTGACACTGAGGCGGAGAGGAGTCATGTGTTTCAGTAAGATATGTTTACAGGTATATTTAGGGTATGTTAAAGGTATGTCAACATGATAATGATGCCAGTATATTTGTTCAGAGAAGTGGTCATGTGATATTCTTGTACAGATTTAACATCTTCTGTGAGGTTTTTGATAGCAGAGGCAACATGCGGTTGTGTAAGATTGTTACCGCTCCCCCTGTTCTGTTTAGTCTGTCAGGGCATCAAATGTGGACTACAGTGTTGTCCAGGAGGTTTTTACCACAAATTGTACACTCCATGAACAATGGTCCCAGGGTCAGTTAGCATATAAACTAGGTTTGGGGTAAATCTGGTGTAGATTTGGTCATTTTGAGAAGTGAGTTTACATACAACATGTACAAAAACATGTATTAAAGTGCTGCTGCTGCTGTTTTGAATTGATGGAACTGACAAAGCGGGTTGATAACCTGATATCAAAACAACTGGTGACAGTGGCCACACGCGGCTGTACTGTGACTTATCATCGCTCTATTACATGTTTGGGTCCTTCATTTTGTGTTCAGCACTCACTTGGCCATAGGTGGCCTCTGCTTGCCTGATAAGTGGCGTCGCTTCAACGACACCGAGGAGAAGGTTGGTTCTGCTGGGTTTCTCAGATAAACACCTCTCAGAGCAGTGGGAAGAGAGGGAACATATCAGAGAGGAGGAGAGGAGAGCTGAGGAAAAGAGGAGATGGGAGGAAGAGAGGAGAGATGGCAGAGGAGAGGAAAGGATGAGAGGAGAGGAAGAAGAGATAAGGAGAGGAAGAGAGGAGATGAAATAAGGAGAGGAAGAAGAGATAAGGAGAGGAAGAGAGGAGATGAGATAAGGAGAGGAAGAGGAGATAAGGAGAGGAAGAGAGGAGATGAGATAAGGAGAGGAAGAGGAGATAAGGAGAGGAAGAGGAGATAAGGAGAGGAAGAGAGGAGATGAGATAAGGAGAGGAAGAGGAGATAAGGAGAGGAAGAGAGGAGATGAAATAAGGAGAGGAAGAGGAGATAAGGAGAGGAAGAGAGGAGATGAGATAAGGAGAGGAAGAGAGGACAGGAAGAGAGAGATTAGTGTGCTGATGGATTTGGCATTGTCTGGGCTCCACTGAGGCCCTGTCCTTCAAAAGGAATAGTTAGCTCAAGCCATTAACATGTTCTCACCCTGACCTGGTAGGTGACACCACGCTATTGTTTCTTTTGCGACTTTTGGCGATTCTCACCAGCAAAGTTTTTGCCATGATTCATCCATTGTTACCACTGAAAAACATGAATATTTCACATTTAGATCCTTATCGGAGTCCTCATGATGTTCTGTTGACTTTTGAGTTTTACAGTATGTTACAACAACCGATTTGATCATCTCATTGAAAAAATGGCATGGGCCCAGACAGTCAAATGTGCCAGAGTGTTTGAATCTTTGAATGGTGGAAATGGAGATGGAGAATCTAGAGGCAAAAGGAAAGACGTTTCAAGGTATGATAATCTGTCTGTGATTTGGGATGGGTATAATTCCAAGTGTTCGTCTTATAAGTTGTTTGCAGCTTGTGCAAAACGCCCGCTCCATGAAAGATCCTCCTACAGGCCTTCTCTGCTTGAATTGCAATGTAATTGTGCATGATGCTCAACTTTCATTTGAATTCATGTGCAAAATACATAAATACAATAACTATACTGAAGAGTGGCGCTAGACACATACTATAATAATGTAATAACGCTTTCCACTGTATGGATGATGAAAACTCAAACTACCATAGGGATTATACATTTTAGCCACGGGGAGGTAATGAGAACAGTTGGCAGAAATTACTTTCTGCATTATTCTGTCCCAAAGATACAGCTCGCTCCAGACAGACAGGTGTTTCATCTCCTTCCATATCCAATTTTAACTATTTGCCACAGTTGTTGAGAGATATGCCTGCAATTTGCCAAAATGACTACCATTCAGCGTTTTTGAGGAATCAACAACTCGAAAGTGCAGTGCTGGGTAACCCGAAAGCTCTGCCATAGCATTCATTTTTTCCATGTGTGTTCTCTACTGTCAAAGTACAGTGCCCACACACACAGTATTTAATGGATATAGCTCTTTTCTTGTTGTTGCATGTAAGATGACGCTGGCTGCTTTTTAAGAAACATAGTAGTCTGCTTTCTGTTTGATTTCTTGTGTCATCCAAGCATCTTTGTGGTTCTCCCCTCGCTCTCTCTCACCCCAACAGTAGTTAAAACAGTCAAAAGTAGCCCCGTCTCTCTGCATTCCCAACACACTCTTGTCCTTGATCAACTGCAAAGAGGCGGACAATGGAGCAGATCATTTTTCCACAGGCAAGGAAACACAGCATGGACCGACTCAATAACCTGATATTCCCTGTCTACTGAATGTGGCCAATTTAACAGAAGGTCAGTGTTTATTTTTTTTATTTATTTTTTTATTCCACAGACAATTTGGTGACCTCCCTCCAGGGCCCCAGCGGGGTGAGAGGAGAGGGGAGCTTTGGGGAGACGGAGAGTGCTTGTGTTGACATTGCGTTTAGGCAAGGCCTCCTGAAGGTGAACAGGCTCCCGGGGTGGGAGAGAAGGGCTATTATGCAAACCTGATAGCAGCGACCAGCGGTTGCCATCCTCTCTTGGGTTTTGTTTTTCCTGTGTTTTCAACTCCATTATTTGTCATCAGCAGTTATCGGAGGTGTCTGGGTGGATGTTAAATTGAAAGATGCAGACTGCGGAGGAGGGGGGGGGGGGCTGGAGGGTCGGTGGAGGTCTGGGGATGTGTGTGTATGGGAGGGGGATCTCGGGGGAAGTGTGTGTGTGTGTGTTGGGTGGGTGGGTGTGTGTGTGTGGAGGGGGATCTCGGGGGAAGTGTGTGTGTGCGTGTGTGTGTGTTGGGTGTGTGTGTGTGGAGGGGGGGACAGGCCAAGTTGCACATGTTTCATCTACCTTCTCTCAGCAGAGCGAGGTGTGTTATTCACAGGGTCTAATTAGGTGCTTTCTTGTCCCAGGGAAATTGCTGGTTTGCATCGCTGTTGTTTTACAGAAGGAAGGCTATTTCAATTGTATTATTCTTTGTCATTCTTTGTTTATTTTAGGGCTGTTAAGTGGAATTTCACATCTATTCTATTACTATTTTTGTTAGTATTTTCAGCAGAGCACCTTATTAACAACAGAAAATATCCTTAAAACCTATCATAGGTCTCAATGTTTCTGTTTGCCTTTCCCGGTAGAAAAGACGTTTTGGTTGTTTGCAGCATGTTGGGTGTCTGTGCTTGTGCTGCCTCGCTCCACCTTTGCAGTCTTACAACAGGGAGCGTGGTGTTGAGGACCCTCTGCGCCCAGTCGTTGAAGGTCAAGGAAGAGCAGGAAAAATTGCTTCAACTTCCTTGTGACCGTCGAGTCCGGCGGCAGCCCTCGAGATCCCTTGGAGTGACAAGAGTCTTCAGTGGTATTCAGCCTGATGAAAAAGATTTCAGTGGTGAAAGGAACGGTTTCTCTGTCTCTGAAAATGTACATTAAACGGTGTCAACAACATCCCAGAGGTCAGAGTGGAGTCCCCATGGAGACAGACGCCCGCAGCGTTTGAGGAGGCGATGTTCCTGCCCCCCCCTGAGTGGCGGCTAGGTGATGGCTCTCGGTGTCTGTCTGCGGGTCCCTGGCAGCTTTGACACAGGTAATATGCATGCAGTGTGACAGAGCCGGCGATGTGCGGCGGCGACAATGATGTACATATCATTTTCCTCCCTGACTGATTGAAGACTGTAATCTGTGCTGGACTTTCTTTCTGATTACACACGTCTCAGGGAGCAAAACAAGGACTCGGAGACGCCGCCAGGCTCCTCGCTCATCCCAGGCTTTCAGTCGTCGAGAGGACTGGAGTCTGCCTTAAGGTGAGCACAATTTTCATCCCATTTACACTATTGTTACAAGTGCCGGATGGTACGCATGGTGCGGGAATGGTCAGACGGTGTCTGCCTCCAGACTACACAAGCACATCCACGTCTCTGACACCCAAGGTCATCTCGTTCTCATCTCCAGTGCCTGCACGCGCTCGCCCCACGCACACCCTCAGGAGAAGGAGACAGCGTTCCGGGCTGAATATCGCATCTCCTGGAAGTCTGTTCCGAAACTGTGGAGATCTTCTACGAGCTCATAGGCCGCAGACTACAGCCGTACAGGCCCAATCACCAAAAAACAGGAAGGGTGCTCCTGCTTCCGTTTACCCCACGCAGCGAGAGGTTGCAGGACTTTGTGTCCAGACTGCCACCGCTAATACATTCTGTTTGTAGACTGTTAAAGAACGTCACGGTTTTTTCTGCCAGGAATCCCATCCCTCTCTTTGCCATCTTTGTAACCTTGTGGGTTACCTGAGACCCATTTCTAAATGAAAGAGAATTCTCTGTTGACAGTTAGGTCACCCTTATACAGAAGGTACCTTAGCACATTAGATAGTGACTCTCAGGGGAGAAGTAATGGGTTCTGGGCAATTGACCAACTTGCCATGGTTTACTGCACCTGCTCTGAGTTAGAGCTGTCATCATTACCACTTCCTATGAGGTTCCCACGGCAACCCAGACCCTCCCACTTAAAGCCATGCAGAACTGAAATACGTAGAGGTGTGCTTGGCGCTGCTAATGCTTTCATTTACAGCAGAAAGAAAAAGCTAACAGGCATGTTTTTTTTTGGGGGGGGGGAGGAAGGGTGGGAAGTCTTTGCTCAAAAAGAGGAACGTGCTCTAAAAACAGTGTGAGATGTACCTTACATGCCGAGACTGTGCTGTTTTGCCTCCTTAACAAGGATGAATGTTTCTCGACAGTGCAAATGACTCAACCACAAGAGGTATGCCTGCCGATGTAGCCCATTGGGTCATAAGTACTAGAACACTAGAATACTAAAATACTAAACGAGTGCTAGAATCTAGAATGAAAATCGACTAGACTTTCAGAAATGCGATTAGGACTTTAGGCCGACACAGCTAGCTAGATTTCCGCGAGTTCACTTTCAACTTGCAGATGTTTTCTCCTCCTCGAATGCCTATTCCTCCCACTCATGTCGTATATCAGTGTTTGCTAGATCCGAAAAGACCAGCTTGGAAAAGAAAAGAGAGGAACTTTACATTGTGCCAGAAAAAGGAATGGAAATTACGGGCAGTGTCAGATAATTGAGCTTGTCTTAGAAGACATGTTAATAACAGACGGAGATGCGGAAGACATGTCACTCGTTACCCCGGGTGACAGACTCTCTCTGCTGTTGATGAGCTGTTTAGAGGGGAAATTGTTCCACGCAAACACGGCCGTTATTACAAGCTGGCAAGCTCTTCACATGTGTACCCAATTCTGCTTGAACTGACAGAATCCAATTGACCGGCACATATTCATGCACTTTATTTTCTTTATCATCACCAACAATACAGATAATTACTGCACCAAGTAAAACTGAAAATAGAATTTCACAGTGCACCACAAAACAATGGCGGAACTGTCTCAGCAAGCTTTTTCTAAATGTTTGATGAAATTGCTGTGACTGGTATTTACGCTTGTTTGGGAGAAAGCATCAATCCGAGTTGTTCTTGCCAAGTTAAACGTGGATGAGACATTCTCGAGTTCTCTGATTATCCATCTACCAGCGCTGTGAGGTAGGCTACATATCGTTGTATTGTAGTCTTCTGTGTAGCCTACTGTGTTCAAACCTAACCTGCAGATGGAGCCCAGGGCAGACTACCTCACCACAAGGTCATCCATGGCTCCACTGGTAATTCTCTGTGTTGTGGTGGTGGTAGGATACGATACGGTGGTTTTCCCCTGTCCATCTGCGGGCCCAGAGCACGAGCAGTTGTCTGGTGACAAACCTCCAGTGTTGTCACTGGTCCTCACGACCCTAATGAAATAACAAGCAGCAGGCGAGATCAGGACAGACGCCCCGGGACCATTCAGCCCCCCACGCTCCTCGGTGACCCACCCCGGAACACAACAACGCTACTCTCAACTCGCTCCCCCCACACGTGTTCCAGCCAACCTGGCCTCTCGTAACTTTCCCTTTTCTGTTTGTGTGTTCTCCTCGTGACGCCCCGCGTGAGGGCTGCCGGGCGGAGGCGGAGGGATACTCCGGGTGCCGTCCAACGACTCGTCTGTTATCTGAGGGAAATGTGTCCGTTCTGAGGTGAGGGGGGCTTTGTGCTCTCATCCAGGCCACCTCTCCCCCTTTGTCCCGGTAACAAGCTCGGCTCAGGCTCCAACGAAGCGAGAAATTGTAAACTCTCGGGAGAGGCCCAGCGGCCAGATAAGGCCTCAGTGTTTGCTGGCAATGCGCAGGGGGATGAATCAGATAAGGCCGAGTCCCACGCCAGAATGGGAGTGATGATACCTCCCCTTCTATGGAGAGTTCTGTTTAATCCCCTTTGCCGGTGTATTCACTTGCAAATACTCCTGTCACCATTAATATGTATTAACACTCCTTGCACAGTGTTCAATACAGATTTATCTGACTCCATTTGGTTCCCTTGTATGCATCGTGGTCTCAGCTCGCTTTGGATCCATGGGTCTTTTTACAAACAGACTACATGCTGTTGCCAATGCTTATATTGGAGCGATGTGTTTTCCGGTCTAACCGGACATTGTTTGTGATTGGTATTGACATCCCCTTAAACCTTCTGTTTTGTGCAGGGGGACATTTTTTAGGCACCCCATAGAACCTTTCCAGTTGATCTGTTTCAAGGTAATTAAGACCATCACTGTTTTTTGCAGTAATCCAATTAGACGACGCATTTTAAACAGGATCTTTATGAGATTTTTCTGTCTGCAACAATATGTTTGGTAGTCTAATCCACACAAAGCCCTGTGAAGCTCATTACAGCCCGGTGAGACCCTGAGCTGGTTCAGTTTGCATTAAAACAGCCCCTTGTGGCCTGTCAGCTAGCTGGCAGAGCCAAAATCAAGCTGTCAATTACTGGACGTGTTTATGGAAATTACATGTTTGTTAACATGCTGGAAAAATGTGCTTTCGGCTCAAGCAGCGTGAGTTCGGAGAACGATTTCGTTCTGAAATCACCTTTCAGACGGAAGTAGGTGATCCTCATCAGATCAAAGACATGGGAGGCATTTTACCACTTTCCCATGCAAGACTAAAAGCCCCGGCGGAAGCAGACCTGGAAATGTACAACTGGCTAGGAGAACCAGGCTGTACAGGGCCCTTAAACACCAACCAGACTACAACACGTATTCGTGTTGGCACAGCCAAATACTGCATGGCAGGAAGTCGTTACGGTGGTGTTGATGAAACCATTCTATTCACATCGCTATTGTTTCCATTGTGTTTCACAAATCGAATCACATCTTGAGAATCTCAACAGCATCTTGTTCAGTGTCAGTCGCTATGCTACTATTCGGTTTCGTGTGCCTACTCATATGGTGTTGGTCTTTTGAGAACCCATCAATTCCAGTGTAATGTTTTAGTCAATTTCCCTGTTGATTTCCTATCGCCTGGCTAAAGGTTGAGCCCATGATTTCAGCTCCCTGATGATCGTGACATTGAGCTGATCGACATACGTGGAACGTGTGGTCGAGCTCATCACAGACAAGGTAATTTTGTCAGAGCAATTACCTTCCTAATGTATTCTAAAGTCAGGGCATTTTCTGCTGCTTAGGTGAGCGGCTGACAGCATGTTTTGATTTTTGAGCAATTGTGCTTTTCACTCTGAAATAAGTCCTGTCTCTGCTTGGGTCTGTCTAGATACATACCCCCCACCCACCACACACCCACCCCCCACCCACCACCCCTTTTCACATATCGGCAAAAGCAAAGAAAACCTAATTAACTTACAAGTGCTGCATTGAAAAGCAGTAGCATGTGAGGTTGTGGGGTCGGCAGAGATGTAGGTACAGAGAGAGTGTTTACAAAGTACAGATTCCTGCTGTATGGTATAGCTGATCCCAGCGTCCCTGCTTCACCTGTCAGCTATGATGACAATGCCCCAGAGAACGCCACTGTGCAGTGAAACTGTCATCACACAATTACTCACAGTATTACTGTCCCTACAGGTCCTCGCAATGGCTGTGACACACTTTACAATTCAGATTGTATTCTCAGTCATTTGGCACTTAAATGCTGCACTCCGTTTTCATGAAAGGATAAAGATCTGTGTAATCTGGTGGAGCAGAGCGATCCCTTGAAAGCTTGTCAGGCTGCATTTTGCCGTTTGCTTGAAGTTGTCAAATCCTGCTGCATCCCCTTTTGTTTGGCCGGTGTAGGTGTTTATTTTTTTGAGTGCTCCATTGTGCGATTGTTGTGGATGTGTTGCTATCGGCAGTGAGACCCTGGCAACTGTGTCAGTCCGGTTATCTATTTCCATCACTCTGAGAAAACGAATGAATGTAGATGACAGGGCTGCATGTGTACTGTGTCGTACTGTATATAGGAGCTGTTAAAGCCATGTGGGGTGCTTTACCCTTCCTTCTGTGAAGGAGCGAGTCATTTGTGCATAGCGACAACACAGGCTTACCTCCCTGTATTCAGGACGCACCTTTGTTGTATCAGACTCCGAGTCGGGTCATGTCTTTTAGTCTGCTGCGATAAAAAGGGGCTACATGCAAATTCACCCAGTCACTTCTGTGTGTGTGTGTGTCCTGCCCTGAAGGAGATACCACACCTCTGCACAGCACATCTGCAAGGAAGTAGTAGTAGGAGAGAGCTGTTCTGATTCAGACAAACTCTGCTGTGTTAGCTCCTCTCTCTGCAGAGCGCTGCCCCGAAGGTCTGACTTGTCGCCCACAAGCAACAGCGCTGTGGGAAAGACGACAAAGACGACCAAAAAGCAAACTGTCTGCCTAGGTGAGATAGCAGATTGAGTTTAACAAGCCAGATGGGTTGTAATCGTCTGATCAATCCAATGTTTGTGGGCTTTTATGCCTTTTATTATGGTTTGTTTTCCTTACGTGTAATTTCCTCTGGTGATTTGTCTGCCCCTGGGGAGGTTCTTGGTGTCCAGAGCGTTACTCTGCCTGGCTGGCACTTCTCCTGCCAGGGCCTGGACCGTGACCTGGCGGCCTGTTCCCTGCGCGGGGCTGCGCTGCCCACCGCTGAGGGGGAGCCATGGGAGCTGCAGCCTCCACACCTGCCATGCTGCTGTGGTTTTAGTGTCCCTCTCTCCGCGAGACGCCGCAGTCACCACCAGCCACCGCGGCATATGGCTAATGTCCCGTGTCTCACCGAAGCGCCTAGTTTTGGGGGCGTTCGGCTTTTTTCCCTCTTCCCGTTGAAGTTAGACGTCCCACTGGACCGTTGCAGAGTTGCAGATTCACTCTTGTTTCGTCGGAGCCTGCCTGCGCACCTCGGGGGGGTGTGTGTGTGTGTGGGGGGGGGGGGGGGGGGGGCGGTGACCAGCCCTGCGTGTGGGCAATGGAGGGCTTCCCATGTGGTAGACTGGATCCGCGGACATGATGACAGACTATGTTCTTCGCCTCGCTTTTTTTGAACCCTACAGGTGTGCTCTCAGAGCCTGGGCCCGCGGCTTCACTGGAGTTAATCATAGGCAGATAAGGGGCTTCTGCAAGCCTTGTTTTGGACTGCCACCTGTAACAGCATGGGTGCCTTTTAAATCATAACATAAGTGTTGTTCTCCATACTGGTGTGAAGGGGTTAACTCTTCACTTTTAGAATCCATCGGCTGGCTTTGTCACTCCCTGCTTCGCAGCAGTAATTGAGTCACTTTAACAGCGCTTTTGTTTCTTTTCATAGGTATGTAATGAGCTGGATAGATACTCGACATGCTCAATCACAAAGAGCTAATCTGACTATATTGTTCGACAAGTGTGTTCCTTACGGCTCAGAGCGAGTAAGATGTAATCTCAGAACAATTATGCCAATTCCTTCAAACAGTATGGGGCAGGTAAGAACATTTTAGATTTCCTCAGGTTAAGTGTAATGGCCCCTCCAAACCATGAACTTTAGAGTTTCAGCACAATAGTTTTCCTTGTTCAGAACAAATGGATTTGTGGCAACTATTCAAGGCTGATTTGGATTTAGCGGTATAGCCAGCGTTGCCATTTCCACTCACAGTTAATTATTTCACAGTATTAATCAGTATTGATTAGACCTGCTTGGTATCATTCACTTCATATCCCACCTGTGTATGAGAGTCCTTTTTGATATATCATGATTCCACACATCCACGCTGTTCTGTCTCATGATAACAAGTGGGTCCATCCAGTTATGGTTGCCCTGATGCTGGTGGACCACCCACATTATATGTCTTATGTCACTTCAGAAAATCCTTTGAACCACCAACCGCATCCCCGGAAGAGAGCTTCATTCTGCGTCTGCAGTACATCAGGTACCTAATCTTTAAAAATGGCATGTGTAAAAGGTCTTGAAGGTGCATTGGCATTTGAGGGGTAGTGAACTAAAGAGAAAGGATGTCAAGGTTGCTGAGGACTGAAACTCACCGGAGCCTGGTCTTTTAAATCCCTGTTGGGCTTTTACATTTTATCACTCCTGATATTTGTCCTCAATGGCAAATTAACAGCCTTCCTGTGCTATTCAGTGTCTATTCTGAACACAAGGCTTAAATTTCGTCTAACCGCCTGAATTTACTACTATTCTATTTTTCACACGGCAGAATCAATACCAGTACTGAAGGAGAGAGGATAAAAATTTATGGTATCTTGCAATTTAATGGTTGAAAAGATGCAATTTGAAAGATCATAAATTGTGAAGGAGCTTATGCTTCATTGCCCTTGATTCAGTGCTTGCTGTTAGAACTTGATTTGCGAGTGTCTGCAAAGTGTGATTAACGAGGCGATCAATGTGCGCCGCCGCACACTACGACACTCCTAATGCTCTTCATTAGAATAAATAAAATAAATTGACTGCAGCTCTATGAAAACTCTGTAATGGTTAAAAATCAAAGAACGTCATCCTCAGGCTACGATTTAGCTCCACCCGGCCTGGGTCCACCTTCATCACATTACTGCTGACAGCCTCGGCCTCAAACCTGCAGGGGCCGGCGGCAGGCTTGTTGCGAGGAGAAGAGAAGTGCTATGTGTCCGCGGGGGCGAGAGGGGATTGTTTAGTTGACTGGTAATCACAAGTCGGGGGCCTTTTCGGACTGAAAACGATGGGGGAACGCAGTTTGTGGAGTATTAATGCATGAAATGGCATTTCAAGCTGATAAACGGCTTGCAGAGGGATCTCTGTAGATTGCTCTAGTTGTTTTTCGTGGTGGCCTATTCTCTGTAATAACATTTACCAGGGGGATTTATTCCACTTATTTGCCTCGTGTTTTGTTGGGAAATAGGGTTTAAAGTAGCCCAGACCACTCCCACCAGGATATTCAGTTTGTTGTTCAAGGAGAAGGTGTCCACCTGCTAGCTAACAGCTCTCTTATGTTTTGAAACCTGTTTTCTCCCTGTTCCTTTTTAGCTCTGCACTCGTCATTGGTTGAAAACACAAAGTCCCTTAGGCTTAGAGTCCCCATTGATTTTCCTGGAAATCATCTTTCATTTGGTTGTTGAATACAATTAGAAGTAAATAATCTGACACAAAGCATTTTTTTTTAAATGAGCCTGTATTGATAATTCCATTTTTCTCCATTAAGAGGATCCCATTGACTCGAAGGTCTATAGGTCATGTCGTCATCTGTTTCTTTCCTTTGATTACTGAGAGGATTAAACACACTCCCACAAATCCATAATTGTGCATTTCTAATGATGGTCCAATAGGTAATGTGAGGAGCGACAACCATTAGTATAGGTTTAAGAAAATACAACATTCATAACAACAGCAGAACAACTGTGTTCCGTGTGCTCTGACTTGTGTTATTAAAGTTATTATGCAGTAAACTTGAAATTCCATTTCACATTCTTCCTCACATGATTCACTTGACTTTCCGCAATAGGAAAAAATAACGCTGTCATTTCAAACAAGCTTACATTTACATTTAAATGTTTACATTTAGTTATTTAGCAGCCACTCTTATCCAGAGCGACTTACAGTAAGTACAGGGACATTCCCCCCCGAGGCAAGTAGGGTGAAGTGCCTTGCCCAAGGACACAACGTCATTTGGCACGGCTGGGAATCGAACTGGCAACCTTCAGATTACTAGCCTGACTCCCTCACCGCTCAGCCATCTGACTCCCAGCTTGTGTGATCATGGCTGGAGTCTCACACAAAGGCACTGCATAGTGACGGCATATTGTAGGGTTCCTGAACTGCAAGGAAAGGAAACACGATGGCCAATGTCCCTTGCTGCCATGAGACACCTTTGCCGTGCTACAGTATGGGTGACTAACCTCCCCTCCTGCCTAGCCCAACCTTTATTAGCGCTGTGCCCATTAAACCTGACCTGAACGCTCATTCTGCATGGAGACACTTAATTGCACGCTGCTGAGATGCTAGTCCTCCATAGGGTAACTAATAAGCACTGGTTCCTGAGAAGACTATGCATGAACTGCATATGAACTGCAAACTTCTCTCCTCTCCCCCCCCCCCTCCCCCCTTTCTCTCCCTTTCTCTCTCTGTCTCTCCGTTCCGCTCATTATTTTAATCACCTCTGAAATTATGCTCCCTGAATTAAACACATGCATGTGCCATCTGAAAATATTAGGCCTTGTGTAACTTTACAAATATGAATTAAAGATGAAACTGTTCCTTCTTTATAAATTATTCCATTAAGTGTATGTGAAATGGTTTACAAATAATCTATAATTACTTGATTTCATTTTTCTCAAATTGATTATTTTTCATGCACAGTCACACTTAGGAGAAATATAAATAGTTAAAAGAACAATTGGACTTTAGATATATCTATGGCATATCTGTTTAATTCTATAGATAAAACTTGGATATCATTGAAAACACCATGTGTGGTCAGATAAGGGAATCTGTTTCAGAAGTTGTTGCTTGCCTCTGCCTTCCTTCACTCAGGATTCTGCTTTTCGGACTGAGCCCAGTTCACCATACGGAGACTATAAAAGTGCTGAGTTCATGTGTGGGCATTCTGCTCTGAGGGGATGGATGCAGCATGAGATGGGATAGGCTTGCTCGGTTCCTGGTTTTCCCAGAACATTCAGGTCAAACCACAGACATGGTGGCCACAGAAATATTGCATGAGAGAATATTGGATACCCTAAAGTAATTATGGTCGAATACATTTCACATTGATGTTTTTGTTCTCTTGGTGATTTCCCTGGGTATTTCTTTTCAAATGGAGGACAATGTGAACAATTATTTGTGTATTTATTTTCCATCATCACTGAGAATGCAGCTAATAGGCCGTGCCTATCCATAAACCCTTCTCTCAATGGTTAACAGTGACTGGACACAGTCGAATGACGAGGTCAACATTAAAACAAAACAGATCAAGTTTATCTGGCAAATTGTCTTTACAACAGGAATCACATTTCATGCCATCATTCATGACTAAAATACACAATCGATTCAAAATGAATTGTTTCAAAGATGTGCGAATTTGAATGGCCTGGCATGATAAACAGATGTTGTTTGGTTGGAAAACGCATTATGTAAATTACCTTATGATCAAAACTTCTAAATAACTCTTGAGCACTGTATTTCAGACATTGTAGTTTGTAGTTTGCATTGCAGTTTAGTTTAAGCTACGGACTAATGTTTAGGAACACCTTATATCCACGTCTCCTTGCAGTGTCAGGTGGGTGTGGTTGACTGTCAAGGGAACAGAGCATAGGTTCCCTTAAGACACCAAACTGTATTTTTGTCTGCGCTCTGATACGTTCTCAGCATGTTGTCTTGTGTTGTAGAACAAGGCTGATGACCTACAGTATCCCCATCAGTGAGCCTTCATCATGCAACCAGCCAGCCACCGTCTTCCTCCTCCTCATCAGTCAGTCATGGCTGCTCCTGCCTACCTGATGATTGCTGCCTGCCTGTCTGGCTGCCCACCTACCAGTCTACCTGCCTTCCTGCCTTCCTGCCCACCCACCCACCTGTCTGCCTGCCTGGCACTCTTAAGAAGCTCTCGCCAGCTCCAGGTATGGGGGTGGGTGAGAGGGGGGGCTCTTCTATAATCGCACGTCGCTTGAAAACTTTGACAAACACACTCCTCATCACAGTGAAGTGCTTGGAGCCTGGAGGGGGCACAGGTCAGCAGAGCTGTGAATAGGCCTCATCAGCGAGGTGAGGGATCAGATGCTCATATTAGTTACACTGGAGTCACCCTCAGCGACCCAAGGCAAATAAGCCGCTTAACGCAATTATTTGCAATCAGCAAATGTGGGATTCATTATAAAAGATTTTTTACCCATACATAATTTGCTATTGTTCGTGTGGTAAAGCCACACAAAAGAACTGTTTTAAGTGTTATTGTGGAGAGCTGGGCCTCTGTTTAAGACACTTTCACATTGCAGCTTTCAAAGTCTGATTA
>CM042867.1:2335298-2355298 GCA_023658055.1 Thaleichthys pacificus
AGATAATGAATAAAGATTCATGCTTTAGACCCAAATTTTAATTTTGCACAAAATGTGCCTGATGTAGGCAGCATTTAATCACCTTACTGACAGGAGTAACTGCTTTCATTTAACCTTGACTGAAGATCATGAATTCTAACGCATTTAATTGGATACATCATTTAACAGAATGAACAGAGCAAATTTTCCCCAATTCAAAGGCTCTGATTGACAGACAGTGGCAGTAAGGCCCGCCACAATTAAAGCTGATCTGTATTCACTGCCCCCGTCACCCAGAGCCATAAGTGATGTGACTCTGTTTGATCATTGCTGCGGAGAAACTTTGTTGAACTTCACCTTGTTTTGAAAGGGATAGACGCTCAATGTAAGGCAAAGGTTGGGGGTGTGGGTGTGGGTCTCTGTGATGGGGACACATATGAGAGCTTGTGTGCCAGGCCTCTCTCTCTACCCATCCTCTGTCCAGGCAGACTCCATCCTGACAGGGACTTGACAGCACAATAGAAAACACTGCTAGTCTCACGCCATTATGTTTATTATCTCCATCATGGCTTAATTGAAATGTTTCAAAATCAAGAAAATGACAATGCCGTCTTTTGGAGACATTGAAAATAATGACTTTGTCTCATAGCCCTCTGCAGACAATTGCCCTAGTGATGTGAAAAACTGTGTCAAGTGCCGTACAGTGAAATGTGTTGCCGACACTTAATTGTTTTCTTGCTTTTGACTCCAGAGAGAACAAATTCAATCTGTGAGCCAGACATTTCCTCTGTGTGGAAACCTAACCAGCCAAAGCCTGTTTGGTTAAGCAACCAAGCTCCAGGGTTAAATTTCATATTTAGCAATTACTGTTTTTTTTTCTAACAAAAATGTAATGTGTTATTTAAATGAGCACAGCTTTGGGATATTTCAGCAACTCATCCTCCACAGTGCCTCCAGGAGATGTATTTTTATTTCATTTTATTTTTTCAAAAAGAAAAACAATAGGATGTAGGGTACTGACATTTGAAAAATGTGAATGTCATGGATTATTGTCCATGTGTAAACAATTCTGTTGAGTGTATTCCTTGAGATGAATCATGTGGCTTAACTCTGTACCGTGTCATTCTGTATTCCATAAGCCTGTGTAGTCCACAGCAGACTGCCTCACATCAGTCCATGGTAACAGTCTGTCCACGGATGTTGCAACTGGGAAAACTGTAGGCTGACACGTAGTGGTTTACACCAGCTGGAGTTGATCACGGCTGACGTTTTAGAACAGAAGAAAGGCATGTTAAAGGAAATGCAGATTAAGGAGACCAAAATCAAATGCAGTGAAGTGTTGTTCATTCGGCTTCACCACAATAATACAAACCATGTGCGCTGCTTTTAAGTGGTGCAAATAATCTCAAGATTATAGAGTGGTCTCTGGTGCTAATTGTCTAAGAGCTCTCTTCTTTCTCGTCAATTAATCCTATTTTTGAAAGGCTACCTCGCATGTTTGAGCTGGATATTGTCAACGGTTCGCTTTGGAGAAGTTGTTTAATGCCAACAGCCATGACATACTGACAGTTTCATCATGTGTGGTCAGAAATATATTACATAATAGCCTTAGAACAACCATAGCAAATCAGATGAAATATGTTTGGGAACTTGGGCTGCAGAGAAGTACTTAAAGGGTTTGTCCTGTGATATGATGTTTTTTGGGGGGGGGCTTTAACATTAAAACTGGGTTTGAGGAGGAACAGTTTCACATATCTAATAGCGAATGTGTAAGATATTTGATGAATACATCAGACCCCAAGCTTCATTACAAGCGTCTGTGCCAAGTCTAACCCCTGTATCAATCTCCAAGAACAGTTTCCAGGTCATAGCCCAGGGGTAAGGTCGAACGTCATGGAGACAAGTAGAGTTTGTTCATCTGTGCAATGAGCTGGTCAACCTACAAGGTCAAAATCAAAATGGAGGCTTCTGTACAAACTCCATTCCACACATCCCTGGACCCCGTCTCTCCACCCTCCATCACCCTGCTTTCACCCTCTCTCCCCTACTCTGTAAAACAGGGCAATCTAGTCAGTCAGCATGGGTTAATGGAGACAGGAGATATTACAGGGCAGAGGAGCATGCATTGGTGCTTTCATGACTGATTGATATTGTTGGGTTTAAGACTATAATATTAAACAAATGGTCCATTGAGAAGGAGTAGCTGCCATTGTAATGGTTGAAGTCCTTGATGTGGGAAAATTGACTGCAGCATGTCAGTCGTTGTTTTTGTGTGAATGGAAGGCAATTTTATTTTATTTTTTTACCCCATATCTTTCATGCTGTATTGGTGCAATGTTCATGATTTGATCTCAACAATCTACTTAAATGTGGTCATTACGTATTGGAATGTTAGACAACCTGCTGTTTATTGACATAGTTGTGTACTGCCTCAATTTACACACAAGCGTATTTCGCACATAGCTGGTTCACAGAAGGACAATCATCAAAGTTTTGTGGTGTAAACATATGGACTATGAAATGTGCCCTTAAATTCCCTGTTGACAAGGCAAACAGTTTTATATTGTTGTTTGGTTCCATGTTAACCTCCGCACAGCAAACAAGACAAACAGACGAGATTAGTTCAAGGCATAACTTTTGTTTCCAGACAAACTTTGAGATGGCTTTTTGCTTTTCAAAGCGTGGCGGAACATTCACAACAGGATTCGTGTTGAGGCATCATTAAATCACTCGTGCAGTTGTGCTTTGAAAGCGTTCTTCGTTTATTTTGCAGACACATTTTTTTAACACATTTTTTAAACCATGAAGTGACCTATCTCTGGATCTGCGTGAGGTGCTGAATTTGAGTGTATTTTGAGGGAGGTTTTCTTCTGACAGTAACTCTCAGTGGATCCACACCTCACACATGTCTGTGCGTTCTGGATCCACAAGCTTCTGTGAAATGTCTGCGCTGCAGGAGTGAATGTAATGAAGTGCAGCTGAGAAGGTGACAGTGCTCTCTTTCGTTTGTTCATGGTGTGTGTTGATGTTATATGTTATATGATCCTGTTTACATCGTCAACTAAATGAAGATTTGTAGAAGATTTGACAAAGTTGAAAATCACAGGAAGTGTTCTCAAGTGTATAGAGTCGCCTGTATTAGAGCTCCCCCTTCAGGTACAGCATGGCACAGCGTAATGGCGAGTTCAACTGAGGAATGGCGAGTATGAGAATTATCTTGAATAGATGCAAACAAAAAAAATTGAAATTATGAGTTTATTTGAGTTTTTACTTATCCAAATATTGTGGTGTCCTATAGATTTTACTACAGTTACGGGATCTAAAATCAACACAAAATGTATTCAATTTTGTGGAAAATGTTTTTTTTTCTTTTCTTTTGACAGTGCAAAATAAATATCTCGCACTGTACACTTTCTTAATGTTGCATGAACAGGCATGTGCTTGCTTCAATGCACGTAGATGCATCTTAAAGAACCCTATACATTTGTCTTAAATCTGCCCTTTTCGAAGACAAAGAGCAGCTTTAAGGATGCATGCAGAAATAACAGAATTGTCAAGTTCAGCAGCTGCCTGATGTGTTTTTCACCCTCTGTGAAGAATTCTCTATTTATAATGTCATCTTATCACGCTCTCTCTGAAGGCTCCAGCAAGTGCACTTATGCCTTCCTTTGTTAGGGTGAGTTGGCAATTTCCTCAGGGATGGAACAACTGCAGGCAGCCTTTTTCCTTGATAATGTCCCTGACACCTGGACCAAACTGCTGTTTCCATCAGTGCTCAGGAGGGAGCGGGCGGTATGAAACATGTCATAAGGCTCCTACCACCCAGTCACTCACCGTGCATCAACAGCACTCTCACCACTCCACTTTCCACCACACAGGGGTCAGAGCCAGAGGAAGACTCGCATCTAGAAACTTCCGTCGGCACAAGAAAGTATGAAAAGGGAGAGGTTTGGTGTGAATGTCTGAATCCTCCTGTCCTAGAATGTCCTCTGCTGGTTGGCCTCCATGGTGCAGTGTCTGGCTTCTGCGCTGGACTGACATGTACGGGAAAGCTGGTTATTAAGAAGCCAACTGGAAGGGTGTTTATTACGGAGGCCTGACAGATGTTCTCTACATTGTAATTAATCTGTTGATTTTGACCCCCAGATCCCATAGAGAACCTGCTCTGCATGTTCCATTTACTCAGTTCCTCCTCTGGCTGTAGTCAGTAGAAGCCTGCAGGACACTCGAGAAAATTAACAGCAATGTAACCACCCTGCAGCCATAATGAAAATATCAGTCAATCAAACTAAATATGGGAACCACGTGAAAACACGAGCCGCGTAAATCACCCGACGAAGGGCGAACGACCTCCGCACGCTGCCAAGGCACACTCGCCCCTCTCCCAGACTTCCAGCCCACACCATCAGCATCGTCAGGGTAACAAGGCTGTCATCATTCCCGCTCTGATTCCTGGCGCTAGCCCGGCAGAGCGGGACGTGCTGCTGCTGGACTGCAGGTCCGGTGATGGAGTGCCGGTGGCTGGACACGGGGCAGGCCTCGGGCTCTGTGTTGCTGCTCAGTGTGGCACGGTACTCAGGGCACTTCAGCCCCCAGGCCCTCCTCACAGGTACCAGACAGCCCGCCACCGCGCTCTGCTCATTTACTGCTACACTGGTTTTCATAATTAGCGCCGCAAGGCCTCATTAAATCCGCTCTAATGAATAAATATTGTATTTCATAGCCTGATTACCAGATCAGCTCAATGCTTGAGCGTCGTAAACAATTATTTCCCTAAATATTCATCACCCCAAAGTGGATGATCATTGGTATTTAATACCGGTATTTTCAAGTGCATCTTTATTATGCTAATAATAGTTTTTGAAAGATTCGTTTCTGGGAAAGAAAAAGAAAAGATCCTTGGCAAAAAATGAATGACATTTCTGAACAGAGCGATGAAAATGTTTTCTGATGTGTAAAGCAGGGCAACCTGAACAGCCTTGTTTGGTGGACGTCTGTACAGCATCTTGGCTCACGCAGAACAGATGTTAAACTATGGAATCAATCGGGAAAACTTAAAAACACGCCTAATCTTATTCATGAACTTTGTTTTTTTAAATACCAACAACTCTGTTTTTGTAAGCAAGTATTTTCCCGAGAATATCTGTGTTTCTATGGTCACTACATTACTCCTTGTATAATTAAGTATACTTCCTAAATACATGCTTTTTACAGTAAATGTTAAGTAGGTGAAAAAGTGACAACCCCAATAGACTGAAAGAAAAACGGATAATAGTACAACAGTAAGCACTTCTGAAGGATAAACTAGAACTTAAGATTAGCTTTCCCTCCTGCACTGCAAAGTGAGAACACTTCTGAAGGTCTTAAGTGTGAACAACTACCCCCTTGCAGGTCACATGAAACAAGACTGGACCACACATGGCTCCCTTTATGCACATGTCCTGGGTAATGCCAGACTGCTTCACAGGAAACGCAGCCTGCAACCTCATACCACCTGAGTGACAACACAGAACATTACTATTTACACCTCTGCAGAACAGAAGGAAAAAGACCCAAGACTGGTGCAAAGCGAGAAAGTGCTTTAATAGGATAAAATGATTTACAGGTATGAGATTCCCATTAGAGTCTGCTAATTGTTTCCACACCATTAGTGACAGTTATCTAATGAAGGATTTAACCAGGCGCTGTAGTAGATCACACAGTCCTCCTGGACTGGAGCGAGGGGGGAGCCATGGCCCCCACACGCGTATACTGTCCACCCTCGCCACCTCTGGGGCATTATGGGATATTGGTGGACTTCTAAGCAGCTCGGTGAGGTTGGGAAGAACAGGGCTGAACTAACAGTGCTTTCTAATACAGCAGGAGAACCTTGGATGGAAGCTGAGCATCTTAACGTTAACGCGAATGCTAGTCGTCATTCAGAGTCGACTTTTAAGAGAACACGTCTTTTTGATCTGAACTTTCAGATAAAAAAATTTAAAAAAGCTTAAAAAGCTTGGTTACACATAATCTACCTCAGGGTAGGAATGCATGTTTTTCCCTTGGGAGACATTTCATATCCAAACGGTTGTGTGAACTTCATACATTTAAAACAATGTAAAAAAGAAACATCATGAATCATCTTTTTTTCCGTCACAAGACTGACAACAGATTTGCTTGGACATATTGATTAAAAGCAAAAATCACAATTGAGAAGGTACGTCAGTTAGGCCCACAGGAAGAGTGGGCGGGGCTGTGGGCGGGCTGTGGGCGGGCTGTGGGCGGGGCTGTGGGCGGGGCTGTGTTTGCTCGGTCCACAGTTCACTCGCTCTCAGCCAGCTCTTTCTTCAGACTGCAAAGAAAAAAAGACCATTTACCATCCAGCTCCGAGCTGCACACAGCGCCGTGGCAGAGAGAGAGAGAGCAGCAACAGGGCACTAGAGCGGGAGGTTACCTTTTCAGGTAGGCGTGGACATTGTCGTGCCCGTGGTATTTGGCCAGGTAGACCAGCACGCCGGTGGCACAGCGCCCCTCTCGCGCTCTGCAGAAGCTGCAGTTACAGATCCCTCTGCACGGAGGGCAGGTCCACTCCTACACACACGCACACACACACACAGTCAGACCAGACAGTTCCACCAGCCCACCACTGTGATGTGTGGTCTCAGGAGAGCGGAGCGCTACTGACCGGATCCAGCAGGGCGTCTCGAACTTCCTCTCCGTAGCGGTTGCGGAGACACGGACCGCAGAACTGCCCCCTCACGCCCACACACTCTGGGTTGCGGCAGTTGGTCTTGGTGTCGGTCGTCTTCTGGCGACACTGGTGGCAGGTGGAACCCTGTGGGGGGGCACAACAGGAAACACTTTAGGATTTGAACAATTCATATTTAAATCGTGTTTAGTCTGTCCAATGACAGTGGCCGTCTTGCTGACCCCCTGGGGGAACTCACATAGCAGCTGCTGTAAACCTTCTCCCTGACGTTGGTGCAGATGAGGTCCAGCTCGTCCTGGGAGATGTCGTCCACTGGGCGCACCACGTGAGGGATGGCCATCACGCCGTTGTAGCTACGCCTCCGCGGCTCCTGCTGAAAACCCACACGAAACACGACTTCAGCACACGGCGCAGAACCCGCAGGCCGGGCCCAGAACCCGCAGGCCGGGCGCAGAACCCGCAGGCGGGGCGCAGAACCCGCAGGCGGGGCGCAGAACCCGCAGGCGGGGCGCAGAGAGCGACGTCGACGGGACACTCACCGTCTCGTCCACCTCCTCATAGTGACGGCTCCTGCGCACCATGCTGAACTTGTCCTCGGGGTCGTCCTCGGGGGCCGGGCTGGGGGGCCCGTCCACCAGGGAGCGGGAGCGGGTGTGGGGACGGGAGCAGCGCTCAGGGTTCCTCCTGCGGGGGGCGGGGCCTCCGGGGGACTGGCGAGGGACCCGGCGAGGCTGCAGGGAGCGACGACACGGCGGTCAGGTAACAGTCGAAACTCAAAGTGTCGGTCCTCACGTCGCCCTCTGAAACGTCTGCTGCTGTTCAAAGTCCCAACGTGTTGAGCTTTTACTCACCATGTTGATCATAGACATGGCCATCCGTCTGGGGAAGAGCCCGGGCATCTTGTTCAGCTCTGCCATCAGTTTCGAGAGCTGCGAGGGCATAAACAAGGCAACGTCAGCATACAAGCGTTCACTCAGGTTTTTTATTTTTTTAAGCTCTTGCCGCTGAGGAGAGTGAGAGCATCGTACCATAGCCTTGTTCTCCTTGATGTTGAGCGCCCTCTTATCCATGAAGTTCTCCTCCGGTTCCGAGTCGGGCTGAGGCTCTCTGGGCTGTGGGAGGGGCTCCGACGCTGGCCTCTTGTTCTGGGTCCCCCTCTTGGTGGGGAACTTCATGGCAACCTTCAGTACACCGGCACGACGGCCTCTCTGACGAGGCTCGGGAGATTCCGAGTCGGAGTCCATGTTCTAAAACACGGTGCGTGTACGTGAGTGAGTATGTTGTCGTGAATAACCGTGTAATGCACGTGGAGGGCTGATTGTTCTGAGGTACCGAGTTGCTGTTTTGGGGGCTGCTAGCTTGGCCGCTAGCTTGTGTTTGAACGAAGTGCTCACCATGGCGCTCATGTCTTCGCTGAAGGTGTTCTCCTCAAAGGCGCTGAGGACTTCCTCTTCTGGTGTGGCTTCAAACACCGTGGCTCTCGGGGCCAACCTCTGGGCCTGTCTTAGGCTCCTCCTCTGTGGACAAACATCAGGTTCATATGCCTGGTAATGGCTGAGAACAACACAAGCAATCCAGTCAAATACATAATGTGAGCAGTGCCGACTGAAACGGGCTGTTTTTCCGTACCGTGTTAGCATAGCCTCCGTCTGAGCCAAAGCTATCACAACTGTCATCTGAGCCCGAGGAGGAGGACGTCTCCATGGGAACCAACGGGACGCTACGGAAGCTCCTCAAACTCATCCTGGTGGCGGGAGACTGGGGAGCCTGCGGAGGGGGGGAGGGGTCAGGAAATACTCCTCGGTGCAGAGCAGACTAGGTACAACACACAGTGTAGGGTCGAGGAGCCACATTTGACTCGGATAATATGAAAAATGACAGGGGCTCATACAGGCAATAGACTTTGAACACTGGCAAACATTAGTTAGCTAAGCTCGTAGGCTATAGCTCGCCAAGAAACACGGTGGTGGTCGAAGTAGCCATGTGGTGTGCAGACACTCCCTTACATATAATGATCAATAATACCATGATCCCGCATTATATTAACGTTATAGCTACGCAGTTATTGCTAACCACATCGATGGCTAAATGGAGCTATATTTAAATAAGCAGGACAGACAACAACAAAAGTTTCGGCAAATACCTGCAAATACGCCGTGTCTAAACCCCAATAATAACTCTGTTCCCATTAATATAAAACTGCAGCTTCTATAGCAATATCAGCATTGCTTACCTTTGAGCAGGAAGGACGCATTTTCTTCGGCAAGTTTTTCAAAAAGGTTTGGTTAAAGATCCTGGGTTCTGCAGTCTGCTGCTCTTCAGCACGTTACAGAGAAACTTTCCAACTCAGCAGAAGACCAAGCTATTGATTTCCCGCGCCAGGAAATTGTCCTGGAAGCAGTGTAGACTGAAAACTTTTAAACACTTAATCAAATGAAAAACCTCGACGAAAGAAATAATAAATTCTCATAAATTCCATTTAATATGTTGCTATAGAGATTTGATCTTGTTTTTGTTTTTTAAATAACACCATATGTTTGTGTTGTAAGAGTAACGGACATGTTACCTTTCAAGAACTTCTCGTGGCGCGAAATGTTCAGCTTAAAGATTTACATAAACGGCGGGTGAATACCACGTACTAACACGACCAAAAACGGATGTCTTTATAGAAGAATGTAAATATATTTTATTTCCATTACACAGATGTTCCATCATTCTAATCAACAATTTAAAAAGAAATCAATTTATAATATATTTACAAAAATAGGATATTGTATGCACACAAAGATTTAGACATTTTACTAAATTACACAACATAATAGTGCCACCTCATTCAGCATGTATAGAATAAATACCTGTTCAATCTGGTCTTAATAGGGTATTTTATGTTTAAAATAAACATACAAAGAGAAACAACTTTCTGAATGTGCCCAACATGACAAATTATAACATAGTTGGGAAAACCATGATTCACCCCATTCAGTTAGTGTCAAATATAAGATTGCTATAAACACCAAGTCCATCAGAAGGTCTGGAACAGTCTTCAGCTTCGCCCCCGGCCCCGCCCCCCCCTCCGACCTCGACCTCTGACCTGCTTATTGTCTTGCCGTGGTAATTTCTTTTGACGCTCCACTTTGATCCACCCCCCCTCGCTGACTTTAGCCTCCCCTCTCTCGACAGGGGGGTTTTCAACGTCAAATGAAATGCCAGGGATCGGTCTGGGGCGGTTCTGAGGCACCGAGCTGGAGCTGTTTGACCTGGGCCTCCCAGCCTGATAAGAGCCTCCTCTGTTCCTGGTCGAGGTGACGTTTCCCCCCGTCTGAGTCCTCATGTCCTGATAGTCCGGCCCTTTGACGGTGAGCGTGTTGCCAAAGTAGCTGTGTCGGCGGTAGTCGTGCACGGCGCCGGCGCTGAGCGGGCGCTCTCTCTCCGAGGCGCTCTCCGAGGTGGTGCTGGAGGGGCTGCTGCCCTTCGACCCCAGGTGGAGGGAGGAGAGCTTGGAGGAGAGGCTGGCGGTGGGGGAGGAGCTGCGGGAGTCGGACCAGGCGGGGTGGGAGGTGCGGCTGGGGGACCTCCGCACGGCGGCGGCGTACGACGACGCCTGGTCAGACAGGAAGTGAGGTAGCGTGTGGGGGTCGGACCTGCTGGACGGGCCCCGGGTCACCGGCTTCTGTCCTGACTGGCTCTTCAGCTGCCTCTGCCTCAGCTTGTACATCCACCTGGGGTCCACGTCTGATACACACACACACTGAAGGGTTAGTCTCCGGAAAGGGGTGACAAGCCGCCGCGGTATACCATGACACACGCTAAGGCACTAGGGCAATGTTTTTATGATAGGTTTTTACAAGTAAATCACATTTCACAATGAAAGAACGCAATATACGGTAGTTCGGATGAATCTGTGAAGTGAATTACATTTCACAACGAAACACATTCCTGACATCCATCAAGCACAGATGCGTCTGAGTAGAATAGCAGAGCGGGTCACCTGAGTTGGACCTGCTCCTGGGCCGGCCCTCGGTGTAGGACGCTGCGGTCTCTACCACCAGCTCCACTGTCCTGATCTCATCACGCCCGCTGGTGGAGTTCCACTTCACTGCATGGGTGTGCCTGGTGGATCTGGGGGACCTGACATCGCTCTGGGCCCAGGGAGGAGAGGGAACAGCCTGTCAGGGCAGCACCGAGGCTGGGAAACTAGTGCTCGCTTACTGTTGAGCTAGCTAGCATCTATACAGAATCTAAATGTTGTCTTAGATGTTTTTTTTGTTTTTTTGTCTTATTCATTAGTGTCAGTAGAAAAGAAAAATATCATCAATATGAAGAGTAATATAATTTTTTGTCTTTTTGTAAATTCATTTCTGAAAGTATTTTTGATTTACTTTTTTGTTCACGGTGCCTAAGACTTTTGCACAGTAGCCTCCTGTAGCTGTCCACTGCCTCACCATGACTCACCTCATAATTTACAATGCAGTCAATAACCGAGTTCTCCTGTTGCCCGACTATCCATCTGTCCATCACGAATGGTGGCTGAAAGGCAATGGAGTAAATATTTATAGCTGTAGTTTCAATTCAATTAGCATAATGTTTTCAAAGAAATATCCTAGATATACAGAATAATAACGTCCCAAATCATGTTGCAAGCAACCATTTCATTCATTAGAAAGTGTTATTCAGGCGGTTCATGCTGGACATGGTCTATCCATCATCCATATGGTCCCACCTTGGTCATCTTCACAACCTCCACATCGGGCCGGTTGGCGTTAAAGGTCACATCCTTGATGTATGCAATTGCAACGTCATCGCCATCAAGTTCCATGTACATTTTCCACTTGCAGTCCTTTAAACAAAAGAATGCGGTGAAAGATTGCAAGTGGTTGGATTGTAAGGATATTTGCCATCAGGAATGATTGTGAATGATTGTGAAATTCATGAAAAGTTCAGAATATCTCAGCTTCTGTGTGCTAAAAGCTGCAGTGCCTAAACCAACAGCACAGCCTAGAGGTAGACATATGGAACTGGACGATACCGACACTGGAGAAGCCAATTGGTGACACAACAAAGGATATCGAAAGACATTTCCGAACTGGCTTCTTATCGTTAATTCGGAAAATTAGAGTTTATTAGAGTTTAGAAAACAAGTGATGTCAGATCCAAAACATAACCCTAACAACTTCCACCTTTCCTTAAAGACATGACTGTTGTCTAATGAATGGCAATGTTCTGTAACCCCATAAGGACCATTGTGTTTTTCCGTGCACTCTTGTGATTTCGGTTACACGGCCCTTTCAGCTATGCTAATATTATTCCTGTTAGGTCCGAAGAAACGCTGGTTTTCTGTCCGTTGCTGCATGAGTGACACGGATCAAACCCTCACTAGGAGGCTCCAGTCTGAGTAGAGCCCCGTGTCCCACTCCTCCTGCATACTGCATGCTGACAAAGCAGTAATGATTCCACCATGGCACCAAACCCCATCCACGAGGCCACAGGTCACCGCTTAACCACACAGGGTTCTCGGCGCAGGCCAATCCATTGTGTCGGGATCACAGAGAGAGAGACATCAGAGGGCCTGACACCCTAGTCTGGGGAGCCCCAGCCCCCTCTCCTGCAGCCTCCTCTGGGGAGCCCCAGCCCCCTCTCCTGCAGCCTCCCCCGGGGCCGGTGCACTCTCCCCCGGGGGCCGGACTGGGGCTCCACAGAGGGGAGCGTCGGGGGCTCAGAGGCCCACCGGTGGCCCTGCGCTGGCCTTGCGTGGGCCCCCGGACAGCCACACTGGGCCCAGGGTCCACGCTAGTCTAATCACTCCAGCAGAAACAATGTCTGGTAATGATGCCTAGGACCCGAGTGCGTTTAATGACAACTCATACATAATTCAGCACCTTTCACTTGGCTGCGCGGTGATATCCTCATTAGTAGGGGACCCTCAGTGCTTGTCAGATGGTGGCCGCACAATCGCAGGCCCTCATTTTGTCTTTGAGAAGTGCAGCTGCTTCCATGACACCGCCAGCAAAGAGGGGCGAGAAAGAAAAAAAAAAAAAACACCAGCGCGGGTTTGTTTTATTTAGTGCAAAAAACCTTCCAGTTTGTAAAAACAAGGCTGACACAGAACCTGACACCAGGCAGGGGAAAATAATTAGCTCTCATTTTCTCAGCCTCCTGTTTCCTTCTCCCCGCTGGGTTTTCTACCCACTAA
Organism: Thaleichthys pacificus; assembly: GCA_023658055.1. NCBI lineage: Eukaryota > Metazoa > Chordata > Actinopteri > Osmeriformes > Osmeridae > Thaleichthys > Thaleichthys pacificus. Next base: position 2,348,156 of record CM042867.1, read on the forward strand.
ACCACCACATGTCAGAAGAAATGGGAGGCAATTAGCAGGCTCGTTTCAGCCCCGCCGAACGCACTGAAAGGGGACTATTTATGATGGGACAATGAACAGCTGAAAGATTAAATAACATTTGCCTTTTAAAAAGAAAATGACTTCTGGCTAAATGGGCTATTTTTGATTAAATTCAAACAGCAAGTGGAGAGCCAGCCTTTCTCCACCGTTGGAGACTCTAACAAAGGACTGTGTGCAAGTGGGGGTGGATGTGGTGCATGGCTCTGGATGAAATATTTTATTCATGTGGTTTTCTTGGAAGTCGACGGCTAGTGAGGGCGAATGTGGTCTGGGTAAATATTTGCTGGAGTCTGATAGGGTCTTGATGGGCATCCTTACTCCGAGTAAAACGACATCTTGAAGAAGAGCTGTTTGATCTTGACATTCTAGAGGATCAAACCTTTCTTGTCGACAAGTTACTAGCTTATCTGGGAAGTTTTTAGATAGATCCTTTTGGACTGTAGAGATTAATCAACCAATGAGTTCAAATGTATGACAAAGCAATGGAAACCTTCTTTCAGAAGAATGAATATCCTTGTTCACAAAGATATATTGATCCCTGTGCCCTGCTGTCAAACACCTGTACTGTAACATTGTCACCTACCGAGGGACCTGTTCCTGGTTTGAAGTGGTATCCAAACACCAGCTCCAGGTTCACGATCTTCCTCCGCTCTTCCTCTTCCGCCCACTCGTCCTGTGGGCGAGAGACCTCCAGCCTCAACCACGGTGTCACCCTTTACAACATCCACACGCCTTGACAACCACAGGGATCTCTAACCCCCTTTCTACGTCACATTTACATTTGACTCGTTACTCCTTTAGCAGAAGCTTCCATCCAAAGCGACGTAGAAACGGTGAAAGTAGAATGCACAGCAGAGGAACAATGCATCCGTAAACATTTTTGGTTTTAGGTCGGCGGTAAATTCATTCAAAATGAACATTCAAATAAAGAGAAAATAAATGATGAAAACAGCACAGTACCTTCATCAAAGGGGGGAAGTGCATGAGGCCCAGATAGTCATTAGCCAACTTCTCAATCTCGCTCTGCCGAGGGAAAAACATGATTAAGCACTCCATCAACTCCTCCACCCTGCATGTGTTTTGTCAGCCACAAACCCTACATTTAGGCCTTTCACCCTCATCGGAACAGTGCGACGTGATGCACTTGTTGGTGCTAGTTAGCAGTGTATAATGCTACCTTCAGATGCATGATGTGACCCTTGGATCTGACCCCCAGGTCTCGCATGTCTGCTTCGGTGAGCAGCAGCAGGCTCTTGCCTGTGATGTGGTTCACCTTGAAGAGGTCAGCGTACAGCTGCATGCCACATGCAACGTCGCCTGAGGGGGACAGGAACACAGCGGCTGACTCTAATGAAAGACACCCTCCCAGACAGTGACCAGGTACAGCGCGCTAATGACACGCGCGACAGAGGTGCCCCGGCATGCAAATCGACGCGGCGGAGTGTCTGCCGCTTGGACGATTCGCCCGCCGGACGTTTATCCGAGCGTACCTCCGCCAAATATCTGCTCCATCCAAAAGTGCTGCGGGGGTAAAGGAAAGGGCAGACGTTAGCGCACCGTGATGTTGCCCTGCTGGGTCTAAGGCTTCGTGGTGTAGGTGAGGAGGAGTACTTGCTGGTACTGACCACTTGCTCCTCGGTCCAGGCGTGGATCTCCAGCGTGGGGAGCAGCTGTGTGACAGACAGAGGACTAAGAGGAATAGCACAAAGGACTGCTGCTCAGGTCTACATTTCCATATGTAATCGGCACCTTTCAAAACAGCGCCTGTGTATTTGCATGTGCCCTAGATGTTTGTGTTGTGATTGAGGTCTCGCGTTAAGCATTCGTGCACAGCAACCCGATGGACAAAGCTCACTACAGCAGGGAGCCAAAACATACAGGAAGGTATCTCTCCCCGAACACCAGCATTTACCTAGTGATTCTTACTCCATAATCTAGATTTTTTTAATGATAGATATTCTAGATGAATGCAGTCCAGTTCCAGAGTTTGAGAAACAAATATTGAGAAATAATGTTCCTGAAGGCCCACACCAGAGAAGAAAATGTCCATCGTACGTCTCTGCTGTAAACCCATTTGAATGATAAATCATGTCTCGCTCGTTACATTATGATCCGGCACAAATGCGCCAGCCAAAATAAGGACTTGATCATAATGATCTGGAGGCTAGTGTGTGGTGGCAGAGACCGTACGGAGAGGAGCAGAGGGGAAGATGACTAGATGAATGACTAATCTCCCGCATTCACTCTTTGCTTCCCACGGCATCTGACAACAGCGCCGAGTACGAGACGAATGCCAATCTCAACAGATCCACATTCAAAGGGGCCATTTCAGAATCAGCGCCATAGACTTCTGGGCCGCCAGACGCTTCTAAACTCTCTCACCCCAGCTGCAGTTTCCCGCTTACTCCAGGGGTATGGTTCGGAAGTAAACACATTCAAAGACACTCCCCCACTGCCAAAGTTCCATTACAGATACGGCCTAATTAGAGTGACATAATATTACATTTCGAGCAGCCATATTGTATTTCACAAATGACATGCCTTCCTACTTTTATTAAAATCCAAAGCACGCTGTTGACAAAGGGAAACAGATCTTCGCAGTGAGGGTAGGGGAAGGGGGAAAGTCAGCAGAAATGGCACGGCAATTGAAATGCCATTCACAGTCAAGGGGAGTTTAGTAGTTCAAACAATCCTGCCCCCATGTGGAATGGGAGCACAATGTACCAATGAGAATAAACAGAACACAACCAGGGGAGTTGCAGGAGAGATTCGAAACCTGGGGACTTTGATTGTAAAGACATGTTGTTGGACAGCTGATGGTAGGATGGCATCAGTGCTATCTTCTTGTTGTCGGGCGCAAATGTCAAATGTAAACATCGAGGACAGAAGTGTAACTTTGTCTGGACTCATAAGGACAGATGAGCAGAGAAAGAGATCACAAAGACTTGAAGCAAGAAGGTTGATTATATAACGAGAACAAGTTTATTGAAAAAGAAACAAAGACAATAAGCAAAGATCACGTTGGAGCTTTCGGTCTGTGCTGTGCCCTGTGTTCTGATGGCACATCTTAAACTTAGGAATAGTAATGGACTAATACTAATAAAGATATTGAAGCTTGAATGAGAATCCTGCATTTAACAAGTATGACAGCTACATATCAAAAACACCTTTAAAAGTGGTTGACTTGAACACTAGGAAGTGTATGCATGTGTTATATTCTGTGTCAGTCGATGTTTTGGTGATTAGATCCTTTTTTATTGTTAGAACAACATTTCAATACTCTTAACTTGTTGATTTAGGGCACATAACCTCAATATGCCTCTTCCCCTAGTCAGAGCCTTCATAAATGTTTAAAACAGTTTACAGGAAAGCTACATCTAAACTAGAACCATAAGCGATTGAATAATGGCTCTTTTGGGAGTGGATAACATTGGCCAGTCGAGGCAATGACATTTAGCTCACGGGCGACCCCAAAAGGTAGCTATTTGCTACAGATCGGGCACAAACACAGACATCGCAATTTATAGAAACCGATTATACGATGTCGCTCGAAATCCAGATCTCGTCTGTTCTCCGGTATTAGCGGGGACATGGAGCGAGGCGTCTCTCTGTTCTGCTGCTGACATGACTCCAGGTCAGTCTGCGGGGACACGAGATGTGCTTTCTCCTCCCGGCGCCAGACTACGTCTCAGTAACTGCACTCCACCACATACAGAACAAATTGGCCAATCTTAATGTCAGCAAAATGTCACTTCATTATAAAAGCATTGCCTCCTCTCTGCGACAGCTTCACCCAGCTCTTTCTTCACAGCATGGGACTATACATCCGGTACATTAGGCATAAATGACACCTGTGAGGACCGAGTGGGCTGAGGGGTTTCCAATAGGTTCTGCTTGTGAGTATAGTACATCGCTATGCAACAACCGGTAACACAACTGAAGAAAATGTCTTGTTAGTATGGTGAAGAAGAAAAAAAAAACAAGATTAAGGGGAAAGAGCCGACGTAATGAATAACCAAACGGGCTGAATTTCGTCGAACCAGTTTGGGGACAAAGCTCGCGTCCACAAAACCGACAATGTGAAATGCAGGATGGGAGTTTGCGGTGAGGCTGCATTTGTGACACGGGCCCAAGAGACAGCTGGTGTGACCCCCCCCCGCCCCCTCCTCGCTTGGCACAGCCCCCCCCCCCCCCCGCCCCTCCTCGCGCGGCACAGCCCCCCCCCCGCCCCTCCTCGCCTCACAGCCAGACAGAGAGCCCTAGTCGCTGTCGTCCGACCAGCGGAAGTGTCCCATCTCCACGGCCATGTTGATTTTGCGGCCCTCTCTGACACAGCTGGACTTGGAGGAGTTCTGCTTGGCCTGCATGTTCACCTGCATGCCGGAGTGGAGCACCGGCCCGCCCACGTCCAGGGCAAACATGTCCCCAAAGCCCTTCATCATGGCCTGCAGGCTCAGCCCGTCCACCTCCCCGTTACTGGAGGTGGTGGAGACCTGACACGACATCTCCGAACTGTTCGACTCCTCCGTCTTTGACTCAAAGAACGACTCTGTGCTAATCTCTGCTGCCACGGGGAGGAAGAGCTGAGAGGAGAAGATGGAAGAAAGGAGGAGACAGGAGGAGGAGAGGAGGAGGAGGAGGAGGAGGGAAGGAGGGAAAGAAGGAAGGAGGGAAGGAAGGAAGGAAGGAGGGAGGGAGGGAGGAGGAAGGGAGGAGGAGGGAAGGAAGGAAGGAGGGAAGGAGGGAAGGAGGAAAGGAGGGAAGGAAGGAAGGAGGAAGGAGGGAGGGATAGAGGGAAGGAGAGAACGAGGAGGAGGGAATGAAGGAAGGAGGGAAGGAGGGAAGGAGGGAGGAAAGGAAGGAGGGAAGGAAGGAGGAAGGAAGGAGGGAGGGAAGGAGGAAAGGAGAGAACAAGGAGGAGGGAAGGAGGGAGGAAGGGGAGGAAAGAAAAGGAAGAACAGAAGTTAGTTTTAGATCCCATACAGCTCACCAAAGAGAATGTTGAAAAGTTACTTTATTTTACCCAATGAAAGTAGTGATTTTCAGAAACAGGGTTTAGAAATACAGTAAACAGAAATAACAGAGAATATCGGAGAGAAGGAAAATATTTTTTATACAGTATAAAGGATAATTGAAGGAGAAAAAAGTGCCCTAAATACTAACTCTGAGGGAAGGCCTACGTCTATCTGGAAGCTAAACGCATCTGAACATGCATTACGGTATGAATGTCAACGTATTTAAAATATATAAACAGCTCACACACTAAAGACAATTAGCAAAATATATTTAGCAATATATATTCTAAATGTCACACCAGAAAGGAGAAATATGAAACACTGTGCAGAACAAAGTGTGCTAGTAATATTGTTCCAAAGCTAACAAGCAGCTGCTACTTAGTGAAAACCAGACGCTAGCCCTATGAAGTGAAAAGACATGCAGTGCACAACGTTTCAAAACGTCACCCAATCTCCCACTTCACCTGCCACAGCCCACACAGCAACACACAACGCTTTAAACAACATGTGTCTTAAGTATACGCCTGAAGCCATATAACTGTGCCACTTAAACGTGCCATATAAAAGTTCATGCTGACAGCCACGGACAGCAATGGCACGACTATGTAATAACACTGGCCTCACCAAAACTGCATTAGCTAAAATGACTGATTAACATGGAAGCTTGCTAACCAGTCATGCAGTCCACAGCGAACCAATACATTTACATTTAGTCATTTAGCAGACGCTCTTATCCAGAGCGACTTACAGTAAGTACAGGGACATTCCCCCCGAGGCAAGTAGGGTGAAGTGCCTTGCCCAACTGACACCACGTCATTTTAGCATGGCCAGGAATCGAACCAACAACCTTCTGATTAATAGCCCGACTCCCTAACTGCTCAGCCATCTGACTCCCTTTTAGAACCTACCCTCAACCACAGAACACTGGATCTGCTGTGCCATTCCATCACTCTTATGCCCGTTACGCGTTATTGAGTTCATCCATTCCCCACCAGTCTGTGTGCTGTGTGGAGGTGGATGGGGTGGTGCTGTGTGGAGGTGGATGGGGTGGTGCTGTGTGGAGGTGGATGGGGTGGTGCTGTGTGGAGGTGGATGGGGTGGTGCTGTGTGGAGGTGGATGGGGTGGTGCTGTGTGGAGGTGGATGGGGTGGTGCTGTGTGGATGTGGTGGTGCTGTGCTGAGGTAGATTGAGAGGCTCACCGGGGTGTTGGACTGGTCGATCAGCTTGCGTTCCCAGATCTTCAGGCGACGTTCTCGCTCCTTCAGCTCCTGCTCCTTGGTGCTCAGGTCTCTCTCCAGCTTCTTCAGTCTCTCCAGAGTCGCCTCGATCTCACACCTGCCCACAACACCACATTTACTCTCTAAGGAGCCTCACACCTGCCCACAACACCACATTTACTCTCTAAGGAGCCTCACACCTGCCCACAACATTGAGATTTACTCTCTAAGGAGCCTCACACGGTTCCACAACATTGAGATTTACTATTTACCTACACTAATGTATACAATACAGTTTGAATTACAGAAAGGCATTGTGCAACTACATCAAAATGGTTTATGGCGACGTGCACTTTTTAAGGTAACTTTGGTGCCATTTTTGGGCATGATTGATTTGGTTTGCCCAGCAGATGGGGCTGTGAGTTTCACAAAGGGAAGCCTCGCTGAGTCATGGGCCAACATATTCAGCTCAAACCGTGACTGTTTAAAAATAGCACGTGACACAGGAAGGAAGACACGCCCTCCTCCCTCCCTCCCTCCTCCCTGCAGGTCCCGACCCTTCCTCCCCTCCCTCCCCTCCCCTCCCCCTCCCTCCCCTCCTCAAACACTTTCCACTCATGCTCGAAACTTCTCTCATAATTGATTCTCTTGCTTGTCGCTTTCCTGACAAACTCGCTCGATATTTCTCGCTAATACCCCTGCCCTCCCACCCACTTGTATGTTACACAATGTTTTCAAAATCTCCACCCCTTACAGGCCTTCTCTCCCTCTCTCTCTCTCTCTCTCTCTCTCTCTCTCTCCCTCTCTCTCTCTCTCTCTCTCTCTCTATTGTCTCCTGTGATCCAGATGT
>CM042867.1:2360298-2402798 GCA_023658055.1 Thaleichthys pacificus
ATTAACACCATCAACATCCATCAAACTCTGTTTGCTCAAACCGAGCCAGGCTTTCACCGGCTACAGCAACTCTGAATATCAGGAGTCAGGTGGCTGAGCAGTTAGGGAGGCGGGCTAGTAATCAGAAGGTTGCCAGTTCGATTCCCCCGGCCGTGCCAACTGACGTTGTGTCCTTGGGCAAGGCACTTCACCCTACTTGCCTCGGGGGAGAATGTCCCTGTACTTACTGTAAGTCGCTCTGGATAAGAGCGTCTGCTAAATGTAAATGTAAATATCACACGCGCATCTCTCCGAAGCACCTTGACACATGTGCACTGCATACAACACCTGCTTACACATGTGCACTGCTTAGCGACAGGGCCTGACTTTGACCACAGTTCAGTGTGTCCCACACGTCACTGGCAGGAGACTAACCCTTTCAGACAGACATGAGACACAGGCTCAGTTTATCAAGTGAGGAGCGCCCGACTTTGCAAGACAAATGGCTAAAACGAACACTATCCGATGTTAGCTAGACTAGAGGGAGTGTAATGTTTGGGCAGCATTAACTCCAGTGTCCTCAACCAATACAGGGTAGGAGGACAAACAGGAACATGCTTTAATGAAAGGAAATATGGCTGCTATTTCATTAACATGCTCTGTTATAAAGTCATTAGTATAATTATTATATAGGGTAATATTACCACATTTATATTAAGATTTGATTTTGACAGCTTGTGCTCTTTTGACCCTAAGGACTGATATATGGTCGTGGAATAGCATAACAGGTCTTTTAAAAGAAACGTAATAAGACTCCTGTTTTACACCCGCTGGCTTCAAAGCTGGAATATCCGGAAGCACTTTTAGCTTTGCACTTTGTACAATGGTAAATCCCATTGATGACTCAACTTCCTGTTGCGTGTTGCATAAACTCCCAATCACACAGTCCACTCAGTCTGTAAAGGGCTAGCTGGAGGTGCAGCTCACTCGAGTAAACACAGTAAAAAGATTCACATGTTGAGTCAACGACAGTGGGACTACCTCTGGGTTTATGGGATGGCAAACGAGAGGAGCTATTGACGGGTATATAAGCCATGTGAGCCCACACGATTTCCCTTGATAGATATTGTTTGTTAGAAAGCCAAGACTGCGTCGCCCGATGTATGACAGGACAGAGGAAATGTATAACTGAGCTGATGAATGTGAATATGGCATGGTCAGAATGGCCATAAACATATTTCCTTGATATAGTGCTAATTAGATTCTGCTTTGATACATAGACAGGAGCTCCTTGGCAACCAGCAACTCCAGACAGCAGGGGAGCTACACAGTTTCAGAGCTCTGCGATCATATTAAAAAATCAAATCAGGTTGTTAGAATATACAGTCTGGGACAAACATCAGACCAACAACAGTCCAGACTAAGACTAGTAAGTCATGCATTCAAAGGAGCTGTTCAGTTTCCCTCCAAAAGCTTTGTCTCAATAAAAGATGTCCGATATTTCCCTGTAACCGTGTTGTCCTATATCATTGCGGCATTTCCGATCTGAAGGACTTCTCAAAAGTTCACTGGCTGAACATGGACCGGGACACCTCCCTTTAGAAAGGACCTCACGACAGACCGCAACGGAGCCCTACGGAAGCCTCACGACAGACCCCAACTGAGCCCTACGGAAGCAGAGGATCACAGATTCTTAAGCCTGCCCAAACAAGGAGAACAAAGATCCAAAGACACTCATGCTGGAGACCCTCCACAGCACAAGGGTGTTTTGCTGTTCTGTAACTGTCTGGGAGGCTGTCAGATGGCTGAGCGGTGAGGGAGTCGGGCTAGTAATCTGAAGGTTGCCAGTTCGATTCCCAGCCATGCCAAATGACGTTGTGTCCTTGGGCAAGGCACTTCACCCTACTTGCTTCGGGGGGAATGTCCCTGTACTTACTGTAAGTCGCTCTGGATAAGAGCGTCTGCTAAATGTAAATGTAACTGTCTCTTGCCCTCTCACGTTAATGGGGATAAAAGGGAGAAATAATATTCAGTTAAAACTCCACAGAGACTAAACAAAAACATCCTTTAGAACTCTATGATCTTATGAAATATAAATAAATATCCACGTCTTTCTATGCTCACTGACAAAAACAACTTCATCCATCACACCAATAAGAGCTCTTTGCAGTCTCCCATGTGACAGTCAGCGCACGTGCAAGAACAGATTCCAGATCAATGGACTAGGAGGACCACAAAACCTAAAGCAATTTCCCACACCAACAATAGTTTTTCGGTCAGTAAATATCAATTATCGATATCTCTAAAACCGGACGCAGAAACGCCATTGTTATGAAAACAATGATTTCACCCATGAACATCCAAGGCCTCCGTGTGTTTGCGGGCCAGCAGGCCATGTGCTAATGCAGCTCCTCCAGACCTAGGCTCCGTTCAATGCAAACAACATAGCTGTGAAGTAGGGAGCAGGGAGTCAGATGGCTGAGCGGTGAGGGAGTCGGGCTAGTAATCTGAAGGTTGCCAGTTCGATTCCCCGTCGTGCCAAAATGATGTGTCCTTGAGCAAGGCACTTCACCCTACTTGCCTCGGGGGGAATGTCCCTGTACTTACTGTAAGTCGCTCTGGATAAGAGCGTCTGCTAAATGACTAAATGTAAATGTAATGTAAATGAAGTAAACACGCAGCACACGGCTGGATCCTGTTTTCCACTGACGTCCGTATGTTCAACTGGTACTTCGATGCAAAGAAGGTATTTGGCCTGGTTACTATAACAACCTAGAGAGGGTTTAACGTACCTGTGACAATGCCATAGTTGGGGGCCTCAAGAATCGCCCCGTAAAACTGGATGATGTTTCGGTGGCTGAGCACACTGAGGATTTCAGCCTTCGGGAGGGAAGAGGAAGAAAACAACCAAGTTGACGAGACAAAATCCAACAGTTCTCTTGGTAACGGCGAACGACATCTCAACCATTTTCCCCGTAGCGTGGCAGAGGAAGGAAACACCGGCCTCCACTGAAAAGACTTCATAAGATTGTCACCAAATACTATGAGGCACGATGATCAGTGTAATTAAGAAACGGGGGGAGACATTTGCCATTAAGCGAGGCTTTCTGCGCTTGACACAAGTTGTAAGCATATCACTGAACTTTTGAACACTTTTTGGAAAATGGACCCACGTTCCGAGCATGTTGACACAGGCCTCAATATGAAACTGAATACCCCGTAGAAGGTTCCTGTGATGTTTCGTTTTGTCTTCAGACAATTAGGCTATCACTTCAAAGTCATTTCTAGACAAAGTCTCCCTAGTTTAATTGGGTCTAATACAATCCCTCATTTGGTAATAATCTTTCTTTAAAAACATACCGTAGGCACAGCAGTGTTCACAAAGCCAGGAGGAGTATAATTACTATGACTGATGGCTGTAAAAGTCACTACAACCCTCTAAATGGGGGCGCAATTAAAATGATTACTATACCGACAATTAAAAAGTATATGAAAAGCCCGTGCAATTACGACTCCTACCTCGTGCTCTATCTTGAGTAGTTTCTTCACCGCCACCTCTTTGTCCTGGGAGACCCACCTCGCTCGGTACACGCTGCCGAAGCTGCCGCCGCCACAGTTCTCGTAGAAGTGGATGTCATCAAACTTGATTTGCACGAAGGAGGCACTGAGAGACGACATCTCATAATGACACTCAGCCCAACTTCTGGTCGGCCGCGGAGGAGAGAGAGGGAGGGAGGGAGGGAGAGGGCTGGAGGGGCAGGTGTGGGGGGAAAAGGCAGAGGGGAGAAGAAAATATATACAAAAAGAAAAAACACACACACAAAAAAAACGACAAGAGCGAAAAAATCAGTGATCTAATCAGTCTTGGTCCTCTTCACAAACAAGGCTTGTTTAAAAATCCTTGAGATGAAAGAGAGCCCATCAGAGGGAGATCCACGCTGAAAGAGTCTCGCTCGTGAGCGCTCCGCCTGAGAGTGTGACAACAAGGCTGGACGGCGGCACCACCCCTGCGAGGCCTGGCTGTCATTAGCTATGTCTGTGCACAGTGACACCACCAAATCCCTCTCAGACCATTGATTTGAGGGCCGTTCCTCAGCCTGTCTCGGTGACAGGCCGAGGCAGTCACCGCTGCCAGTAAAGAGTGAGTGGCCTGGTGCCTTATTTCAGCTTGTATCAGGACTATGGCATCCCCAGCATGCAGTACCCCATCGCCGTGATCACTAAATACACGTGGCCAAAGCTTTCCACTATTCTAGCACATTCTAGAGAGGGACTGTACATGTAAGGCTAGACATTGAGAGAGCCAATGAGAGAGCTCTGTTGTGTGTGTGTCTCATACCCAACAGAGAGACACAATACTGTAGACAATCTCTAGTCTCCCATAGATTTAATGATATACATTTGATCATATTTTGAACTGTTATATTTTGAAGTTTCCGAGCGAGGAGAACAAACATATTCTAAATGTTCGGCACACAAAGAACATCCCTCTAATGTATATCAATTAAAGTGCATTTATGTACTGTATGTGGGGTTAGGAACAGCAAGCTGTACGCTTGTGCCCACACAAAGCCAATTAGCATTTTCTTTTGTTTGTACATAACAACATGTATGGATCTCGCAAAGAAATAATCTCCTCATTACAGGAAATTGTAGCTCTGTTATTGTTCATAAGTTTCCATTTAGTGCTAAGCAATTATAGCTTTTAAAAGGCTTCTACCTGGGCTGAGACCAGGCCTGCTATCCAGCACAGCAGGAAATGACTCCATTGTCACAGAGGGGAGCCAATGCTTTCTGATGATTTACTGCTATTCATGCTATACTTAGCTTCACACCAATCTGCTCAGCACACAGGCATGGCAGACAGATTCTGAGGCCACTCAAGAATCCAGTGTTACTGGGATGCGACAGCACTCATGTGCTGCAGTCTCCCAGTTTACACTCAATAGTAAACATACTGCAGAAGACTCTAGAACACTGCATTGATTTTCACGGTGTACTGCAGACAGTGTGGTATTAAACAGATGTACATTCAAATACAGGTCATATTGGTTCAGGCTGAACTCAGTGAGGAATAGATGAAATGGTTATTGTATAGATGGTAAATCACATCACTTCATTGTATTGTCTAATCATGTTAACCAGTTATTAACCAGTGTGTGGTAAGGGTAGGGCTATAATTCTATAGATCAACGAAGACGTGTAGCCCCAGAACACTGCAAGTTTTCAAGGGCAAACCCGGGGAAAATAATGACATAATCTGCAGAATCATTTTGGGGACTCAAGAGCTACTGCATTGGCCTAATGTTTCACGCTGTAAAAGCACACACGCAGTTAGATGCCTAACTGCGTGTGTGGTTGGAGATAAATAATCGGTTGACGGGTCAAGTGTTTTGGGGGTTTCCCAGACTTGAAGATTCCCATATTTGTCAGTTTACTCGATTCCAAATGGGTACAACTATTTTTGCAAACTTTAATCGAGGAATTAATTTAATAGAACGAACGGCATATAATAATGAGTAGATAACAAACTTTGGAGACCACATTACAATTACTGTAGACTTTTTGGTTTCAGACAAAAAGCAGAATATCTAATAGCGTTATTTTAGGAGCAAGAGAGAGAAACCATATTCCTCAATGACACTCCTTCCTCATTGTGGGCTACTGGCGCGCTTAACTTTTCTAACTTGAAAGTCTCTTTGACGCGTTCATGCAATGGAAGTCTTAAACAGTCTGACCATATCTAGTCACATGCACAGGGAAATCAACAGACGAGGAACGTCATGTACTGTATATGACTGGTCTTGCCTTTACGCGAAATGTACTATAGCCGAGCGGTTGACTTGGAAACACATTCCCGTATATGGTTAGTTACAGTAAGTAACTAAGGTGCAACCCTAGCTATAAATCGTGTATGGTGTTGTTATGATATACATACCTGGTGGATTGATTTTCAAGTAAGTTAAGTTTTCCAAGTTTCTAAGTTAAGTCTAGTTTGACGAATCCAAGTGGTTGCCAAATTGGCAGCGCCGACACCGGTAATCAAACTTGCTGTAACACAACAGCCAATTTCCCGGAACTCAATAACTGTGACGTTTGAGATTGTCCCACTCCAGTCAGATTGCAAGAGTTGTCCAACTTCTTCCTTTGCCCAGACAGAAGCATTCAGGAGCTGCCAGCTCTTCTTTTCTATTTCGAACGTAAATTCTGATGACAACGGCTCCTCTCACCGGCCGTACACGGTACACCCATGGTGCTGCCAAACTGACATGCAGAAATACTGTAGATAGCGTATAGGACTATTATTTATTACAAACTATTCTATGGAGATGGGAGATTTTGTATTTTAAGCAGTAATGTTTAAATATAGTGAATACATTAAATATAGAACATTTCTGTTATAAAAGAACAATGCTTATCAATGTAATTGTACTTGAAAGATATTCTAATCTACTGGGATGCTCATTTGACCAGACAACACACTGAAGTTATGTTATCTGTAAAAATATGAAAAAATAAGACGCAAATGCATGTAACAGTTTTTTATATTTACAGAATAAACATGGGTAAAAATCTTGCAAATGTTTACTGTGCCTCAACTACTTTAGAAGAGGAAATGTGCTTACAGAGATCAGCCCAACATACTGAAACATCGCATGCCAAGGTCAAAATAAATATGTATTCACTTTACAAACATGTGTAATAAACACCACAAAAGGAAATATTTATAAATATAATCTGATATACAAAACAAAGATACAAAACCACAACTGAAAATCGGGTTTTACAAGAATTCAAGCGTTACAAGAGTCAGAGAATTTCCCCCAGAGTATCTCAACTTTAAAGCGTTATAATACAATAACCTAATGGCTTTACAAAAGATCACTAGCGTCATAGGTTGTCATTTGTGTTGGGGTTGTTAAAAAGTACTTGGATATTTCGAACAGTCGATACTGCTGCTCATTGGTGAAAGCTGAATACACAAATACCAACAGGAGAAACAGACAGAGTTTACATCAGGGAAGAATCACCCCTAGCAACAGCATATGACATGGCAACTACAATACTACATGTGTATGATGAGGAGATCCATAGAGCAGGTATCAGAAGTATAGTGTGCACGCGTGTCTGTAGGACATGCATGATATAGATCATGTGAAGGCGGCAAGTTGATGCTGTGGAGTGTGCAGCCTGGCTGACAGCTGGCCTGTCTGTCTGTCTGCCTGCCTGCCTACCCGTCTGCCTGTCTGTCTGTCTGTCTGTCTGCCTACCCGTCGGCCTGTCTGTCTGCCTGCCTGCCTGTCTGTCCGTCTGTCCGTCTGCCCGTCTGTCCGTCTGCCCGTCCGTCCGCCTGTCTGTCTGCCTGTCTGCCTGTCTGTCCGTCTGCCCGTCTGTCTGCCTGTCTGTCCATCTGCCCGTCTGTCTGCCTGTCTGCCCGTCCATCTGCCTGTCTGTCCGTCTGTCCGTCTGTCTGTCTGCCTGTCTGTCTGTCTGTCTGTCTGCCTGTCTGCCTGTCTGTCTGTCTGTCCGTCTGTCCGTCTGTCCGTCTGTCCGTCTGTCCGTCTGCCCGTCTGTCTGCCTGTCTGCCTGTCTGCCTGTCTGTCCGTCTGCCTGTCTGCCTGTCTGTCTGTCTGTCTGTCTGCCTGTCCGTCTGTCCGTCTGTCTGTCTGTCCGTCTGTCTGTCTGCCTGTCTGTCTGTCTGTCTGTCTGTCTGCCTGTCTCAGGTCCTGCGAGGCTCCAGCCTGTGAGACAGCTGAGACAGAGTCCTCTGGTTGTCAATCACATTGAGCTGCCGGACGTACCTCCGGACCTCCGGGTGGTGTTTGCTGGCCTGAGAAGCGTCACCGACTGCGGGAACAGAGAGACCAATCAGAAGACCAATCAGAAGACCAATCAGAAGACCAATCAGAAGGAGGACATTACTCATTCTTATTGTTTATTATAGCTGAGATGTGCTTAGTTTGTACAGTGCTTTGCCTGGTAAATAAAGACCAATTCTTGACTCTGACCACCAACATTCTGTAGAACTTTGTACTTCTGATCCTTGATTTTAAAGCGGTACTTTCTATATGCACAATCTTTTATGCCACTTTGGATAAAAGTGTTAAATGAATAAAATGTAAACATGTAAAACGTAAGAAGAATAGGAAGGAAAAGATGAAGAGGTTGCAACATTTCGCCACCCAGGGATCAAAAGATCGTTATGCAACGATAATAAATGGGCATGTATACTTACTGAACGATTGGCTCCTGCAGTATCTCACTATCCTTACTGTGTTGGCAATCATGCGCTGAAAAACAAACAACAATTATTAAGTAAGCACACGTTGCCATGACGATCAAAGGCAATCCAGTATCAAAATCCATATCTCATTTAAAGCCTCACCATTTTCTCGTAATTGACTAAACTGTCGATGAACGTTTTGTTGCCCTCGTGTGTGAACGTCATGTCTGGAGAGATAATGACAGCATGTCAATAAGCCATATAACACACCGCTTATATTCAGCATGGATATTCAGAACCCTGTGATCTTTACATCTTAATGCATCTCAAATATCCATATTCTATCGGCCCTTGCATGATAGCCTCAGCCAGTCTTCCTGTGCAAGCCTTGTACGTCAACTTAGACTGACTGACCGCCAAACCCGTTCAGCCAGCCGTTCAGCCAGTATACATCAACAGGTGGGTCGACACGGGCATTCCTCTCCGCCAGGTTAAGGGCGTGAGCGAGCGAGCGTGCGTGCGCGTGACAAAACAAGATGGAGGCTGTGGTCCGTGCGGGGCGATCTGATTGGCCTCTGACCTTTGATCAGCAGAGGCATGAAGGGGATGATGGGCGGCTGCAGCTTGGCCTGGGTCAGGCGGTAGGCCCGATGGTTCCTGGACGGGTCCTGTGGAAACAGTCACACTGTTCTGAGATCTCCCAGCTCCGTGTAAAGTGGACACATCACAGTCACGGTCAAGGCGGATGGCTGCTCCATCCATCCGTTCCCTCGGTGACACATGACACCCTGAGAATGTCGAGTTTCAATTCAATATTTGGAAGCGGAGGATCCGGCGCGTCGCGACCAGGGAACGAGTGTCCGGGTCGAGAAGGAGGGAGGCGCCGCCCGTCGCTTCCACTTACCATCAAGCTTTCAAATTCCCCGTAAAACTTCTTGAATTTGCTGGGAAGTTTCTGTCAACACAGATAAAAGGGGGGACTTGAATGCTAACAGACAGATGAAATCTCTATAATCTGGAGCAGGTGCTTCAAATTGACACCCACCTCCCAGGTCTGGTTCAGTCTGCTCACGGCTGGATTGCTCATTCCCATAACGATGGCGAAGAAGGAATTCAGGTTCCTGTACTCCTTACAGCTGAGACAGAAATAGACCAGTGATTTAGCCCTCAGTGACATATGACTATAATAAGCAATGGGAGGCCTGCAATGAAACCCAACCATCTTCTCATCTCAACTAAATTGCCCAACCTAAATCATGCACTGTATTTAGAAGTGTGAATGCCCTTTCTTGAAAGGCTTCAATGTGTCCGGGTGAGGATTGAAAGTAAGTGTGGGGTGTGACAGGGTGAGGGTTGAGAGTGAGTGTGGGGTGTGAGGGAGGGCTGGACCGCTGTCGCGTCCGGGGGAAACGGCGACTCACTGCGAGGCGATCTTGATGAACTTCTTGAGCAGCTGGACGCGCTTGCTGAGCTGGCCACACAGACACACCTCGGTGATCACCCACATCTGCAGCTCGTTGAAGCGCCGCAGGAACAGGTCCAGGTTGGCCGTGGTCTTCTTGAAGTTCTGCCTCCCGAACGTGTGGTAGATCAACTCATGCTGAACATCACAGAGAACACAGCTATGAAACTGTTCACAGAGAGTGCACACGCATAACTATACACAGAGTAGCTGTGTATAATGATAATAATAAAACTAATAAAGTATTCATTAATAGCAGATTATTTCATCCGAAGCGATGTAAAGGAGGAGATTAGAAATTGCCACCTCGTAATCTGCAGTCAAATGCTTCACCACGGAGCTAACCATTTCATTATATACTTTTATCCAAAGCGATGTACAAATAGTGCATATAGAAAGTGCAGCAGAATAATAACTAGCTGCTATCTATCCTGAGGGGAGTGTATAGTTGTATAGTGGATCTCATGTCGTCTTGTTGTCATGGTACCTCATGCATGCAGTTGAAGAGCTCCCAGTCGTACACGGTCATGTGATAGGCCAGGATCTTTGGAGCTCATGAGCTCAAAGCTGCCTGTGGTTCCTGTAGACGGCCCCTCCTGCTCCTGCAGGGGGGTCTGGAACAGAGGTCAGGGTACATACACACACTGGCATCTTACTTCAGCCCTGCACAAAACTCTTTTCACAGCCAAATAATGCCGAAAATAGGTCTATGTATGGCGTGCTAATACCTGCTAGCATCAAGCCAGCAACTTCAGATAGAAATGTGAACGAAAAGAACTAGCATGTGTATGGACAGTCTCAGGAACTGCCTGAAGAGATTCACAGCTTGGAGACATGGCCAGGGGGAGTATGTTGGATCAGTCTGAATGCATGTTTTTACGCTGGCTGAACTTGTCGGCTAATGTGTTTTTCTTAGGGGTTTCCACGCACCAGTGAGTCTAGTTGATCCCTGAGGCAGACAAACAGACGTCCGTTGATGCTGAGCGTTGAGAAGACAGAAATATCGTTGGGCTTCAGGATGGTTTTATCTGGGGGACCAAAACATCAGACAACTGGGGTCAGGACTTGGCTACTGTGTGTTTTACTGCCTGGTGTTGCCACGACACTCAGTTGTGTTATCAGGTCAGGCCCCACTCATACTCTACCCCCCTGTAGAATCTCTAGCAGACTCTATAAATCCCATCTATACACCTGTGATTTATGAGTTTGTGTGATTGCAAACTCCCAAACAAGGTTACAACGCTGATTTATGGATGGTCCTCTGGTGGAGGGAAGGCGTGGGTCAAGCATGGGACACGAGAGGTGAGTTAGTACAGCCTGGCACACACAGTGGAACGCCCCTACAGCAAGTACCAGTCAATGGCAGCAACAGGCCAGTGCAGAATCTAATGAGTTGGAGCCAGAACAGCAATATTGCATTCTTGCCCTGTGCTTCCCTCCTGTGGCCCATCGGCCACACATGAACACACACCGGCCGTCCAAAAGACAAAAACCCTGCAGCAAAGAAGCCAATCGATTCCCAATAAATCAACCGTTGACGAACGAGCGCCATAGCACCAGGAGCTTTCTGTAAATGCAGAGGCAGGGCTGGAAACGCTGCGTGGCTTCTCCCGTCTTTGATTAGCGTGTGGGTGTGGTGGTTCTCACCTCCGGCCGAACTGAGGCTGACCAGCAGGAGGTCCTCCGCTGACCCCAGCTTGTCGGCCACGGCGCTGGTGACCTCCCTGACCGAGGCGGCCACGGGAACTCGGATGGTGGTGTAGGTGTGGTCGCTGCAGTAGACCTTGAAGAGGACTGGAGGCAGAGGAGAGAGGGCACACACAGGGCTGTGAGCTGGCTGGAGGGAGGGAGGCATGGAGGGAGAGAGAGAGAGAGAGAGAGAGAGAGAGAGAGAGAGAGAGAGAGAGAGGAGAGAGAGAGAGGGAGGGAGGGAGGGAGGGAGGGAGGGAGGGAGGGAGGGAGGGAGGGAGGGAGGGAGGGAGGGAGGGAGGGAGGGAGGGAGGGAGGGAGGCAGGGAGGGAGGGAGAGGGAGGGAGGGAGGGAGGGAGGGAGAAGGAGATCAGAGGGAGGGAGTGAGGGAGGGAGAGGAGATCAGAGGGAGGGAGGGAGGGATCGAGGGAGGGAGGGAGGGAGGGAGGGAGGGAGGGAGGGAGGGAGGGAGGGAGGGAGGGAAGGAGATCAGAGGGAGAGAGGGAGGACAGAGAGCAGGACCCAGATCTACGTTTGTTTATCAAGAGTCTCAGCGTATGAGGTCTGATCCAGAATGAGGGCCCAGCCAGCTCTAATACAAACCCCCCCAAAAGCAGCTCTGAGCTCTGAGCTGCTTCCTGACCAGAGGCCACAGTGCTGTACACAGGTGCATGCTGTCTTCCCTAAGACATGCCAGAGCCCTGGGAGCCCTGTCAGTGGTCAGGTCTCCTTCCCCAGCCAGGTGCAGGGGAGTGTGAGCAGCGAGGTACTTACTCTCATCATGACTCTTGATGGGTTGGCGTTTCTGCAGCTTCTCGTCTCCCATGCTGAACTGCCTCAGGAGGACTTTATGCTGGACATATACAGGACAGATGGTGCTCTGATTCACCAGCAACAAACACAACGCCGGCGCATGTGAACCCTCGGGGGAGACTGAACCAGACTGTTTACTTACCTTTTTCTGAGAAGATTTGGCATCGTCAAAGCTGGAAGACAAAACGTAGGTTAGCGCAAGCTGCCGCCAAGGTAACCAGGTCTTCTCTTTCAAGGTTTTCTCACAGGTCAGACCGTGCTAGTAAGAACTAACGTGACGCGAAGCAGGACACGACCTCAACTGCCTACCCGCTCTATCGAACCAACCGAGAACAGCGGGACACACTCCTGTCCGCTGACGGGCACGTACTTGTGTTTAACGACCTTCTCCAGCTCCGGAAGCTGGTCCTTCAGGGCGGGCGTCACCCGGGAGTCTTCAGTCACTGCAGCCAGGAACTCCTGAGAAACACACTGGGTTGGAAAGCACTCTGGACGAAGACCTTCCTCCTCACATCACCCGGAGTGTGTTTGTCTGACCAGACTGAGTGTGTAGTAGAGACCTGTCAGAAGGCGTTTGTGTGTATGTGTTTCTTTGACAGACCAAACTGAGTGTGTGTGTAAATGTGTGTGAATGCCAGTGTGTGCTGTGTATATATAATATGTGTGTGTGTGTGTGTGTGACTGTGTGTATGTTTATGTGTGTGTGTTTACATGTGTGTGTGTGTGTGTTTACATGTGTGTGTGTGTGTGTGTGTGGTAGTGACCTCCAGGAAGGCGAGGGAGGGCTCCTCCTCCAGGAGATGGTCTCCGTGTACAGAGGCCCAGTGCAGGACCAGCCTGATGACCCGGCGCTTGTTGTTCAGGCTGTAGTCCTGCCTCTCCTGCTCCGAGCCCTGCGACGCCTCCGCATGGTAGCTGCAGGGCAGTTAAAGGGACCAAACATCTTTGTGGCGGGTGGTTTTGTGGGGGGTTGTGTGTACAGTTGTGGCCATAAGTATTGGCAATGACAAATGTTGTGTTTTGCTAAGTTTGCTGGTTCAGTATTTGAGGAAAATGTTTTCACATGTTTTACATGTTTGTATAGAATACAATAAGGCACATTTCATAATTTGTTCAGCTTTTTTTAGAACATTTTCTATATATGCAAATAGTCCATTCTTTTACAGCAGTCAATCTGCTCTTAAAATCCAATCAGAATGATTGGTTTTTTAACCTGGCTAAAACTAGTTCACACTTTCCCCTGTGCTGATGATGTGACTCACTGAAATTATGTTAGCAGTCATTTTATGCCAAGGCCCAGCAAGCTTTGCAAACACAAAATGTATGTCGCTCCCAATACTTTTGGCCACGGCTGTACATGTGTGTGTAAGTGTGTACAGTATGTGTGTGTGTGTGTGTGTGTGTGTGTGTGTGTGCAGGACCAAACTCAAAGGATATTGGGCCATGAGAACGGGACACAGCTGGATGTTGGGGATGAACACACAGTGCATGAGCACGAAATCATCCAGCGCTGGGTCTGTGGTGGGGAGAGAGGAGGGAGAGAGAGGCAGAGGGTGGAGGGGGAGAGAGGAGAGAGAGAGGGTGGAGGGGGAGAGAGAGAGGGTGGAGGGGGAGAGAGAGACAGAAGGTGGAGGGGGAGAGAGGAGAGAGAGAGGGTGGAGGGGGAGAGAGAGAGGGTGGAGGGGGAGAGAGAGACAGAGGGTGGAGGGGGAGAGAGGAGGGAGAGAGGGTGGAGGGGGAGAGAGAGAGGGTGGAGGGGGAGAGAGAGACAGAGGGTGGAGGGGGAGAGAGGAGAGAGAGAGGGTGGAGGGGGAGAGAGAGAGGGTGGAGGGGGAGAGAGAGACAGAAGGTGGAGGGGGAGAGAGGAGAGAGAGAGGGTGGAGGGGGAGAGAGAGAGGGTGGAGGGGGAGAGAGAGACAGAGGGTGGAGGGGGAGAGAGAGGAGGGAGAGAGGGTGGAGGGGGAGAGAGAGAGGGTGGAGGGGGATGAGAGAGACAGAGGGTGGAGGGGGAGAGAGGAGAGAGAGAGGGTGGAGGGGGAGAGAGAGAGGGTGGAGGGGGAGAGAGAGACAGAGGGTGGAGGGGGAGAGAGGAGAGAGAGAGGGTGGAGGGGGAGAGAGAGAGGGTGGAGGGGAGAGAGAGACAGAGGGTGGAGGGGGAGAGAGGAGGGAGAGAGGGTGGAGGGGAAAGAGAGAGAGGGTGGAGGGGGAGAGAGAGGACAGAGGGTGGAGGGGGAGAGAGGAGGGAGAGAGAGGCAGAGGGTGGAGGGGGAGAGAGAGGCAGAGGGTGGAGGGGGAGAGAGGAGGGAGAGAGAGGCAGATGGGTGTAGGGAGAGAGAGCAGAGGGTGGAGGGGGAGAGAGGAGGGAGAGAGAGGCAGAGGGTGGAGGGGGAGAGAGGAGGGAGAGAGAGGCAGAGGGTGGAGGGGGAGAGAGGAGGGAGAGAGAGGCAGAGGGTGGAGGGGGAGAGAGGAGAGAGGAGGGTGGAGGGGGAGAGAGAGAGGGTGGAGGGGGAGAGAGAGAGAGAGAGGGTGGAGGGGGAGAGAGAGAGGGTGGAGGGGGAGAGAGAGACAGAGGGTGGAGGGGGAGAGAGGAGGGAGAGAGGGTGGAGGGGAAGAGAGAGAGGGTGGAGGGGGAGAGAGAGACAGAGGGTGGAGGGGGAGGAGAGGAGGGAGAGAGAGGCAGAGGGTGGAGGGGGAGAGAGAGGCAGAGGGTGGAGGGGGAGAGAGGAGGGAGAGAGAGGCAGAGGGTGTAGGGTAGAGAGAGGCAGAGGGGTGGAGGGGGAGAGAGGAGGGAGAGAGAGGCAGAGGGTGGAGGGGGGAGAGAGGAGGGAGAGAGAGGCAGAGGGTGGAGGGGGAGAGAGGAGGGAGAGAGAGGCAGAGGGTGGAGGGGGAGAGAGGAGGGAGAGAGGGTGGAGGGGAAGAGAGAGAGGGTGGAGGGGGAGAGAGAGACAGAGGGTGGAGGGGGAGAGAGGAGGGAGAGAGAGGCAGAGGGTGGAGGGGGAGAGAGAGGCAGAGGGTGGAGGGGGAGAGAGGAGGGATGAGAGAGGCAGAGGGTGTAGGAGAGAGAGGCAGAGGGTGGAGGGGGAGAGAGGAGGGAGAGAGAGGCAGAGGGTGGAGGGGAGAGAGGAGGGAGAGAGAGGCAGAGGGTGGAGGGGAGAGAGGAGGGAGAGAGAGGCAGAGGGTGGAGGGGGAGAGAGGAGAGAGGAGGGAGAGAGACAGACAGAGGGTGGAAGGGGAGAGAGGAGGAGAGAGAGGGTGGAGGGGGAGAGAGAGACAGAGGGTGGAGGGGGAGAGAGGAGAGAGAGAGGGTGGAGGGGGAGAGAGGTATGGAGAGAGAGACAGAGGGTGGAGGGGGAGAGAGGAGAGAGAGGGTGGAGGGGGAGAGAGGTATGGAGAGAGGAAGGGAGGGAACATGAGAGAGAGAGAGAGAGAGAGAGAGAGAGAGAGGTGGACAGAAAGGATGAGAGGGGAGAGCGAGACAGGGAGGAAAGGGAGAGAGATACAAAGAGAGAGGATGAGAGGGTAAATGAGAGAGACGGATAGAGAGGGCGACATGGGGGGAGAGAGAGAGAGAAACACCTGTGATGTGAGCGTCGGAGCAGATGAAAAGATCGCCAGGCCTTATTGGCCTCCAGCCCTCTCCCGGCCTCTCCCCGGCCCTCTCCCCAGCCCTCTCCTCCAGCCCTCTCCCCGGCCCTCTCCTCCAGCCCTCTCCCAGCCCCTCTCCTCCAGCCCTCTCCTCCAGCCCTCTCCCCGGCCCTCCTCCCCCGGCCCTCTCCCCGGCCCTCTCCCCGGCCCTCTCCTCCAGCCCTCTCCCCGGCCCTCTCCCCGGCCCTCTCCCCCGGCCCTCTCCCCCCAGCCCTCTCCCCCAGCCCCCCCCGCCTGCCCTCTCCCAGCCCTCTCCTCCAGCCCTCTCCCCAGCCCTCTCCCCATCCCTGACCACATATGAGGCCAGGTGCCTCAGTCCACCTGTTCACACAACCATGCCTAATCACATCAGCTCTGTGAAGCTGGGCCAGCCACACACACACACACACACACACGAACCAACAGCTCAGCAGCACAGAACACACTCTACAGAGAGGACAGGAAGGGTGTCTAAACACCCAAGCTCGTCAGGAGTCCGACCCTGAAACTGATCCCAGAGCAGCCTCCATGGAAGAAACCCTTGATGGTTTCGAGGAGCGACGGAGGACAGGACAAACATACCTGACTCTGAGAACTGAGTATCCACACGCATCATCTCCAGGAAGTGCTCCAGAATCTTCTCTGGAGTTCCTGACATCACAGTGTATCTGAAAGGAGCACAGGACACCCTTCGTTAACTACCACACGGCTAGCAAACCTGAGTGGGCTGTGCCACTTGAATGACTTGATAACAACCACAGCCACTATCCCAGGGGTCTTGTCCTTGATGGAAGGTAAGGAGGCTGGGTAACGTAGTTCTTCAGAGGGACGGAGGGATTGAAGGAGAAAGAGGAGAAGGAAAGGGGGGATAAGGAGGGAGGAAGGAGAAGGAGGCAGAGAGGGACAGCCACTCTAGTTGGAGAATCAACATGATACCTCCAGCGTTGTGATTGGCTATGAAAAGCATGAGGAGAACTCTCCCTGTGTGTGTGTGTGTGTGTGTACAGTATGTGTGTGTGTGTGTGTCTGTGCGTGTGTGTGTGAGAGAGAGAGAGAGAGAGAGAGAGAGAGGCAGAGTCAGTCAGTAAGACTGTGACCTGCAGGTGTCCCAGCTCTCCAGGGTCACGACTGTGTCTGTCTGTGCTTGTAGAGGGCAGAGGGGGTGTAGTACTTGTAGTGGGTGGAGGTGGAGGGGGTGTAGTACTTGTAGTGGGTGGAGGTGGAGGGGGTGTAGTACTTGTAGTGGGTGGAGGTGGTGGTGGAGGGGGTGTAGTACTTGTAGTGGGTGGAGGTGGTGGTGGAGGGGGTGTAGTACTTGTAGTGGGTGGAGGTGGAGGTGGAGGGGGTGTAGTACTTGTAGTGGGTGGAGGTGGAGGTGGAGGGGGTGTAGTACTTGTAGTGGGTGGAGGTGGAGGTGGAGGGGGTGTAGTACTTGTAGTGGGTGGAGGTGGTGGTGGAGGGGGTGTAGTACTTGTAGTGGGTGGAGGTGGAGGTGGAGGGGGTGTAGTACTTGTAGTGGGTGGAGGTGGAGGTGGAGGGGTGTAGTACTTGTAGTGGGTGGAGGTGGTGGTGGAGGGGGTGTAGTACTTGTAGTGGGTGGAGGTGGAGGTGGAGGGGGTGTAGTACTTGTAGTGGGTGGAGGTGGAGGTGGAGGGGGTGTAGTACTTGTAGTGGGTGGAGGTGGAGGTGGAGGGGGTGTAGTACTTGTAGTGGGTGGAGGTGGTGGTGGAGCCCTGGGTGGAGCAGCTGCTGCTGGGGCTCTTCTCCAGGACCAGCACGTCCTGTTCATGCTCCTGCAGACGCACTGTGTTGGCCTCCACGTCCTGTACACACACACACACACACACGAACACACAAACACACACACAAGGCAAAACACAGAAACACAAAGGTCAACTACCCAGAAACCTGTTGCGAGCATCACACTACAGTTTTATCAGGACAAACAAAGACATTAGCTCACGTTATCACGCACCTCACTTGCCTCAGAGACCTGGCTACTGTACAGCGCTGGATAACACCAGGCACAGTGGACCGCAAACACAAGCTCACAGGCAGGGCTGTCTGCCCCTGGCCTGGCCCAGCTCTCACATGCAGGGCAGCATGACATCAGCCTGGTGAGCAGGAGGGATTAAAGCCTCTGTCCCGCTGACACGCCCATGCAGCAGGATCAGCAGTCAGTCTGCCTCCCACACAGCCTCCCACCCAGCCTCACACAGCCTCACCCAGCCTCACAGCCTCCCACACAGCCTCCCACCCAGCCTCACAGCCTCACACAGCCACACAGCCTCACCTAGCCTCACCCAGCCTCATAGCCTCACACAGCCTCACAAAGCCTCCCACAGCCTCACACAGCCTCACACAGCCTCACACAGCCTTACACAGCCTCACACAACCTTACACAGCCTCACACAGCCTCCCACCCAGCCTCACAGCCTCACCTAGCCTCACCCAGCCTCACACAGCCTCCCACCCAGCCTCACACAGCCTCACACAGCCTCACACAGCCTCCCACCCAGCCTCACACAGCCTCACCCAGCCTCATAGCCTGACACAGCCTCACTCAGCCTCACACAGCCTCAGCCTCACACAGCCTCACACAGCCTCACACAGCCTCACCCAGACCACAGATTTACCCAGGATGAGGACACCTCAATAAGCCTCATACAGCAGAGCTGTTGCCCTGGATCACACAGATAACCATCAGCCGCTGTCCAGTGTACACAGTCATGCGGGAGCAGGGCCGGAGCAGGGCCCAGAGAGGAGGGGCTGAACAAAGGCACAAGGATCAGGAAGATTGGGGAAAGAATGCTAAGAGCTGGCCTGGCCCTTTAAAGGCAAGTATACATCCACATCATAACAATGTCCATCATTGTGCCACAGCGCAGTGGACTTAATACTGTATGTGAGCTGAATGGAAGCGGTATTAGCAGCTCCACATACGTGACTGTAATGATGAACTCTCACCAGCAGAGGGAGACTAAGGGCTTTTTCATTCTCCTTGAATATCACACCTTGTGGATTTGAATTCATCTTGCTGTGTGTGTTCGACCTTTCTCATCTCAGTCGAGTGAGAGTGTGATTGGTGCGGTGCGCGGGTGTGTCCGTGTGAGCGCGTGGGTGTTTCTGTGTGAGCGCGCGGGTGTGTCCGTGTGAGCGCGTGGGTGTTTCTGTGTGAGCGCGTGGGTGTTTCTGTGTGAGCGCATGGGTGTTTCTGTGTGAGCGTGCGGGTGTTTCTGTGTGAGCGCGCGGGTGTTTCTGTGTGAGCGCGTGGGTGTTTCTGTGTGAGTGCGCGGGTGTTTCTGTGTGAGCGCGTGGGTGTTTCTGTGTGAGCGCGTGGGTGTTTCTGTGTGAGTGCGCGGGTGTTTCTGTGTGAGTGCGCGGGTGTTTCTGTGTGAGTGCGCGGGTGTTTCTGTGTGAGCGCGTGGGTGTTTCTGTGTGAGCGCGTGGGTGTTTCTGTGTGAGCGCGTGGGTGTTTCTGTGTGAGCGCGCGGGTGTTTCTGTGTGAGCGCGTGGGTGTTTCTGTGTGAGCGTGCGGGTGTTTCTGTGTGAGTGCGCGGGTGTTTCTGTGTGAGCGCGTGGGTGTTTCTGTGTGAGCGTGCGGGTGTTTCTGTGTGAGCGCGCGGGTGTTTCTGTGTGAGCGCGTGGGTGTTTCTGTGTGAGCGCGCGGGTGTTTCTGTGTGAGCGCGTGGGTGGGGTGTTTCTGTGTGAGCGCGCGGGTGTTTCTGTGTGAGCGTGCGGGTGTTTCTGTGTGAGCGCGTGGGTGTTTCTAGAGAGAAGTGGTATTCGAGAGCGCGTACGACGCTGGGTTCCTCCGGCACACACACACACACACACATACACACATACACGCACACACGCACACGCACACACACGCGCACACGCACACACACACACACACGCACACACACACACGCACACACACGCACACACACGCACACACACGCACACACACACACACACGCACACACACGCACACACACGCACACACACACACGCACACACACACACGCACACACACACACGCACACACTCACCCTCAGTATCCTGTTGAAGTCCTCCTTATCCACTCTCAGGAAGTGACAGTTATCCTCTCGCAGGACGATGGAGGCTGCGCGGGGCGAGTCGTTGACCAGGGCCAGCTTCCCGAAGTCGTCCCCCTCCCGCAGGCTGCAGACCACCCCCTGGGTGCCAGGGAGGAGACAGTGTCACCGACCAGGCTTGTGCGAGCGTGGCCAATGATATGCTTGAAGAGATCCATTGTCTGAGTTTCGTCCAATCCTACCGTCCGCATCAGCAACTTAATCATCCGTTTTTTTGTTGTTGATGTATGACTAAATGAAGTATGTGGGGAGAAATGACTCGGATGGAATGGATTGTGTCACAGGACAGCTGGACAGGCGTCGTTTACCTTCCCATAGATGACGACATTAACAGAGCCCTTTAGGATGATGTACCAGGACGTCCCCTCCTCACCCTGGTTAAACACTGGGTGACACGGGGGACAACATCACTGACTGATCTGTGAACCGGCCGACAACCCCCAAACAACAACAACAACAACAACAAAACACCCAGGCCATTTATGACTCACAGGAACTGAGACACACAAAGGATTAGGCGCAGTTACAACGTCCTAGTCTGGCTTTGTCATTCTCTCACAGAGTAATGTGTTCATAAAACCATCACCAATGCTGCCTGACGGGGAGAATGTGATGAAGTCAGCTGGTCTTCAGCCGTGAAGGCCGTACTCACACACGGTTCCTGCTTTGGCGTGGGACTCGAAGATCAGCACTCCTGCCAGCTCCCTCTTCACCTGGCCAAGAAGAGCGAGACAAACTACTGTTTCGTTTTCTTGCTTTAGCAGACATATTTTTGTCCAAAGCAATGTACAGTTCAGCCCAGAGGGAGATCTGACCCAGTCATCAGAAACAATACAAAATGCGACCCTATGTAGTTATGAAGTGATGCTACAGTCATCCCAGAGCCAGTACTAGTGTAGTGTTGAGTGGGTCACTCACATTTACATGTAGTCATTTAGCAGACGCTCTTATCCAGAGCGACTTACAGTAAGTACAGGGACTTTCCCCCCGAGGCAAGTCGGGTGAAGTGCCTTGCCCAAGGACACAACGTATTTTTGCGCAGCCGGGAATCGAACCGGTAACCTTCAGATTACTAGCCTGATTCCCTCACCGCTCAGCCATCTGACTCCAACTCACAGTGGTGGACAGGTGAGATAAGGCCTTTATATGCAGAAGCTCCTCATAGATGATCTCCAGGTCGTCTGCTGTCCTCTCCCCCGGACTGCAGAAGAAGCAACAGGAACCAGTTTGGCCTCAGTGCAATCACACCAAGATGACTTCAGTCACACAGTCTATCCTAACCCAACATGCCTCGCCTGAGGAATATTCAGACCAGGCCAGCAGGGGGCGATCTTTGGGATCCCTCCTTACAGTTTCCTCAGGATCATCCTCATGTGGGCGTCGGGTCCGATCTGGGAGAGGAGGAGCAGGGTGTCCTGCAGCTCCTCGTCGCTCTCCTTCATCTCCTCCTGGCTGGGCGGGGCCACGCCCTCCTGCTCGTCGTCCAGGAAACGGTAGAACAGGTACTTGTCCTGGAAGTTGAGCTCCTGTTCGACTGCGGTCGGGATTTAGGAAAGGATGGGATGGCGTATGAGAGCTGGTTCACACACATGTACACTCTCAAACACGCATACGCGTTAGAAGACTCCAACACACAGTGTGTGTGCACACACTCTGTCTCACCAACACACAGTGTGTGTGCACACACTCTGTCTCACCAACACACAGTGTGTGTGCACACACTCTGTCTCACCAACACACAGTGTGAGTGCACACACTCTGTCTCACCAACACACAGTGTGTGCACACACACTGTCTCACCAACACACAGTGTGTGTGCACACACTCTGTCTCACCAACACACAGTGTGTGCACACACTCTGTCTCACCAACACACAGTGTGAGTGCACACACTCTGTCTCACCAACACACAGTGTGAGTGCACACACTCCGTCTCACCAACACACAGTGTGAGTGCACACACTCCGTCTCACCAACACACAGTGTGTGTGCACACACTCTGTCTCACCAACACACAGTGTGATGTGCACACACTCCGTCTCACCAACACACAGTGTGAGTGCACACACTCCGTCTCACCAACACACAGTGTGTGTGCACACACTCTGTCTCACCAACACACAGTGTGAGTGCACACACACTGTCTCACCGTGGTTGAGCACGCCTTCCTCCAGCAGGACCTGCCACATCCCCACAGCCTGAGGACGGGAGTGGACCAAGCAGCTCTCCTGCATCTGCCAGTCCACCAGCTCGATCCCCACACAGCACTGCCTGCAGGACAGCCAGGGACAGGTGCTCAGGAACACATATAACACTCAAGATACACACACACAGGCACACAAACACACAGGCAGACACACACACACACACACAGGCAGACACACACACAGGCAGACACAGGCAGACACACACAGGCAGACACACACACACACACAGAGGCAGACACACACACACAGGCAGACACACACACACAGGCAGACACACACACACACAGGCAGACACACACACACACAGGCAAACACACACACAGGCAGACACACACACAGGCAGACACACACAGGCAGACACACACACACAGGCAGACACACACACACAGGCAGACACACACACACACACAGGCAGACACACACACAGGCAGACACAGGCAGACACACACAGGCAGACACACACACACAGAGGCAGACACACACACACACAGGCAGACACACACACACAGGCAGACACACACACACACACACGCACACACACACACACACACACACACACACACAGGCGGACACACACACACAGGCACACACACACAGGCAGACACACACACACAGGCAGACACACACACACAGGCAGACACACACACACACACAGGCAGACACACACACACACACAGGCAGACACACACACACACACAGGCAGACACACACACACACAGGCAGACACACACACACACACAGGCAGACACACACACACAGGCAGACCCACACACACACACACACACACAGACACACACACACACAGACACACACACAGGCAGACACACACAGGCAGACACCCTGCTGTGAAGTGAGTGTGTGTCCGGCGTCAGCCTGACCTGTATGTCTTGAGGTGATACTTCCTGTCTCTGATCATGTGGGGCGCTCTGGAGAGGATGGCGTTGCGAAGGACCTTCCCCGCCCGCAAGATCTTCTCAGACGGCACCTGGACAGAGACAGGAAGTACGGGGCGCAGGGAGGGAGTAAACAGGAAGTGGGTGACCAGGACGAGCATGACCACATGGCAGTGTTGTAGCATCATGCAGATAGACTATACTGATCTGGAGAAGTGACAGGTATAGATCTTTACAGATGGGATGGGCCACACTACCTGAGAAAAGGATTTAGGGCCGGATTTGGCTGGGCTTTCAATGAATGATTTCTGTAAATGAAATGACACGACAGTGACACAGTGATGGAAAATAAGGAAACGAAAAAACACAGCTTGGAGAAGCACAGGACAGAGATGAGAGGTGAGGACATGGAGAAGCACAGGACAGAGATGAGAGGTGAGGACAGGGAGAAGCACAGGACAGAGATGACAGGTGAGGACAGGGAGAAGCACCGGACAGAGATGAGAGGTGAGTTCAGGGAGAAGCACCGGACAGAGATGAGAGGGAGAAGCACAGGACAGAGATGACAGGTGAGGATGGGGACATGGAGAAGCACAGGACAGAGATGAGAGGTGAGGACATGGAGAAGCACAGGACAGAGATGAGAGGTGAGGACAGGGAGAAGCACAGGACAGAGATGAGAGGTGAGGACAGGGAGAAGCACAGGACAGAGATGAGAGGTGAGGACAGAGAGAAGCACAGGACAGAGATGACAGGTGAGGACAGGGAGAAGCACAGGACAGAGATGACAGGTGAGGACAGGGAGAAGCACAGGACAGAGATGACAGGTGAGGACAGGGAGGAGCACAGGATAGAGATGACAGGTGAGGACAGGGAGAAGCACAGGACAGAGATGAGAGGTGAGGACAGGGAGGAGCACAGGACAGAGATGACAGGTGAGGACAGGGAGAAGCACAGGACAGAGATGAGAGGTGAGGACAGGGAGAAGCACAGGACAGAGATAACAGGTGAGGACAGGGAGAAGCACAGGACAGAGATGACAGGTGAGGACAGGGAGAAGCACAGGACAGAGATGACAGGTGAGGACAGGGATGAGCACAGGACAGAGATGACAGGTGAGGACAGGGAGAAGCACAGGACAGAGATGAGAGGTGAGGACAGGGAGAAGCACAGGACAGAGATGAGAGGTGAGGACAGGGAGAAGCACAGGACAGAGATGACAGGTGAGAACAGGGAGAAGCACAGGACAGAGATGACAGGTGAGGACGGGGAGAAGCACAGGACAGAGATGAGAGGTGAGGACAGGGAGAATCGCCCCAGTTATAAACGATGATGGCTGCACATCCGACAGAGTCACTGTGATGACAGACATTAGGCCCATTGTCGTGGCACATCCTTAACAAACTCCACTCGTTCTGTTCAGGCCTGCTCTAGCAGCTGTCCTCCAGACCCAGTTATCCTCTGCTACTACACACAGTGATGGGCTCAGCGTTAATGTTACACCCTGTTCCCCTCTGCTCCCTGATGTCATGGTGCGCTTGTACACTGATTCATCATAGGCGCTAGAGGACCTGTTATTAGTCATTGTTTACTTCCACTACTTAATGAAGACTTAACCTAGAGGAAAGACAATTAACTAAGCTGCATCCTGCACTCATTAGGGCAAAACAGATAACAGTAAGAAGGACTAAGAGCAGGCTGGTGTCGACGTCACGCCATGCCATAATCACTACTCTGAACCCTCTCTACTCTCTGCCTCACCACTTGCAATCTCCCACGTTGCCATGAACGGTACTTAGAGGACAAGCAATCATTTCGATGATTCTTTAAACAGGCTTTTTGTTCCCCATTCTATGCCTTGAGTGTGGTATGGGGTATCTATGGATTCTGGCTGAGCACACGAGGCATAATGAAGATGTCCTGTGAATGGATGTGAGCTGACGTCAGTGTGTCGTGTATGCATA
The DNA here is from genome assembly GCA_023658055.1 of Thaleichthys pacificus. Classification (NCBI taxonomy): domain Eukaryota; kingdom Metazoa; phylum Chordata; class Actinopteri; order Osmeriformes; family Osmeridae; genus Thaleichthys; species Thaleichthys pacificus. Next base: position 2,385,257 of record CM042867.1, read on the forward strand.
GGGCTGCTGTGTGACATGACGATGCATTCCTCATGCATCACTGGTCATCTGAACTCATTATGGGTTACTGGTTACTGGCTAATGCACCCAACACACGCTGCTGTAAGGGCTTTGAATTCTCATGATTAATGCATGACAGCGAATGGCCCCTTTCTGTACGTATATAGGCAGGATTCTGTGCTTTTTTTATTCATATGTGGATTGGAACCCCAAGGTAAAAACAAAGGCCATATTTTATACATTTCATAACGAGGACAAATGTCACGTTGAGCCTGTTAGCAATAGTGTGAGCATTTAATCTATATTTAGTAACCACAAGCAGACAATACATCATTTGTATTTTGCTGAAGATGTGAAGTATGTTGTGTTTGCAGATATTTATAGACTACGTGTTTTGGCTCTGCTTGTTGGTAAACACTCTGTCCAGGAGAACAAAGAACCCAGCTATATAAATCAGGCTGGTTGTCATGGGCAGAGCTCTGTTATCACTGCGGAGGCTGGAAGATGACGGAGGGGGGGCGGGGGGCGGGGGGCGGGGGGAGGGGGGCGGGGGGGCGGGGAGGAACCACTGAGGACGGAAACGAGAGGCTCTCCACCAAGGCTTTGTTTACATTCAGACAAACTTTCAACAAACTGCATTCCACGCTTCTTCAGAGCGTCTTGAGAGGAGAGAGGGGGGGGGGGGGGTGACAGAAGAGGAAGCTGGTAGGGCAGGAAGGACGTCAGCGCGGGCGAAACAAGCATCCTTCACCCCGTATTCCCGCGGGGCAAACAAGCATCATTCACCCTGAACTGCCCATCTCTGCTGCTCACACTCACAGTTCAGGAAGGACTATATCTACTGCTGAAGATAACGGCAACACTCTGCATCAAGGTTACCATAACTACCATGTAACTACACATCAATCAATACCCATAATAACAACATTGGTACATAGGAACTGCTATGTGATCTAATGGCATTATGTGTAAGAGATATATGTTATTACTAAGGAATGCTGTGTTACCAAAACAAGTCATAGCAACATCCGCCTACCCTTAGAAAACACAAGATTAATTGATGTAATGTCTGAACAACCACTAAACACTAAATAAATGTAACTGTTTAGAAGTTTGTATGTAACTACAATGTTGTTACTATCGCTATCGCTATGTAGTTCCATGGTCGTTAGTGTAACCTTAATGTAAAGTGTTGTCGAAAATCCTGTCGTTGAATGAGAATGGATTGAACTGTCAGTATGATTCTACCTTGTTTAGATGTTTGGAGATGGAACCAAAGGAATTGTTGCTGATATTCTCTTTGTCTGGCATCGCTGTGGGAAAGAAAAAGGAAGTTTATTCTTATTTAACTGAGGAAAAACACATTTGTTCTGCACACAAATCAAATCCCCTATATACACATTTTCAGACAGCCCAAGCACTTTGAAACACAACAGATGTCTGTCTGAGGCAACTGCTCCGTAAATACAAACAAACAAGCAGATATTAAATAAGGACTGAAACATCTGTCTCCTGTAATCTTGCAGGAGATCTGAGAAGCTGATGGTATCAGCCAGTCTGAGAGGAGGGAGGATTGTGCAGTCAGAAGGGTGTGGTTCTAACAGAGAGCTAAAGCACAGCAAACACCCACCAGGAAAGAAAAAAACCCAGCAGGTTTAATAATTCTTCTCTTTAACAGCCTTATCTCCAGTGAAAATACCCCTCTATTTTTAGATCTGACTTTCAAATAGCTGATATGACCAAAAGCAAATATGGCAACACAATAAATTACTTTGTTATAGTAGGTTGAGGCATAATAGGGGGGAACTTTAGGTTAAAGGTTAAAAACGTCTGACTGCCTTTTAAATCATGCGATCATAATAGACTGGGCCCATGCCAAGTGCCGTCTAGGGGACGACCCCTGGTGCTTGGATACTCACTGTCAATACTGGGGGCGTTCTCCATCACACCATAAGGAGGGGCTAGCAGTCCAGCCATGCACTGACGATACTTCTGCACAGAAACCAAATCAACACAATTAATACAGCAATCATACATTATTAGTCATCTAAAAAAATGATATTCTAAAATATATGCAAAACACAATAGCTCATGTTATGTCGTGGTATTGATGCAAGGTGAAGATAAACATCACTGTAAGCTACTTTATTTGAATAATACATACAAATAAATACATTAACACGTGCATATTTCTGCTGCATTGTCTGAGCCTACATTTTGGATTCTTCCTGTGGCGTTCTCTTCATCGACATGGTCATCACACGTTATGTAAAACCTCACAGCTGAGAATCCCAGCTGGCGGTTGTGAGCGGAGCAGCTTTTCAGCTGCAGCCTTATTTAAATCAACCTTCATCTCACACACAACTCGCACTCCTTTCAAAGGACAGGATCAAAGATGCACTTCAATTAGCTTATTTGAAGCTTTTGCGGTTGTCTGCAGTATGCATTTTCAGGTCATCGGGCTCCAAGATTGAGAAACCCATGTGGGAATTCAAAAGTGTCTAAACTTGTGAATTTTTCATGAGGGGAATTCTATCCATGTGTGTGTGTCCTGGTGCCATGTGTGACTCCGTGACCCAGGGCATCACTTCAGACGGGAAAGACTGAGGGGGTGAGGAGGAGTTAGAATCTCCTCAATCAGTTCCATTTAAAGATGAAAAGGATTGACATCTGATCACTCCATAAACCACGCATGCTCGCACACACACACATGCACAAACACGCACCATGTCGACAACACATCGGAAACACCGCAGCGCTCCACATCGAGAGTTGAACCGAGTGAAGCCCTTCCCCGACGCCCTGGCCCACGGTGGGGCAGGTGAGTGAAGCCCTTCCCCGACGCCCTGGCCCACGGTGGGGCAGGTGAGTGAAGCCCTTCCCCGACGCCCTGGCCCACGGTGGGGCAGGTGAGTGAAGCCCTTCCCCGACGCCCTGGCCCACGGTGGGGCAGGTGAGTGAAGACCTTCCCCGACGCCCTGGCCCACAGTGGGGCAGCTGAGTGAAGCCCTTCCCCAACGCCCTGGCCCACAGTGGGGCAGGTGAGCATGCAACCAGACGTTTACAGCAGCTCTCGTGACCGTACTGAGCGTGTCATCCCTGAGCCCGGGCTCACAGCTCTGTGGTCCTGCCGCTGGGAGCTCACCTCTGTGTACGATCCCCAGGACCTCACTTGTCACCGCTCACATCCCTCTGTGTACGATCCTCGGGACCTCACTAGTCACCGCTCACATCCCTCTGTGTACGATCCCCGGGACATCACTTGTCACCGCTCACATCCCTCTGTGTACGATCCTCGGGACCTCACTAGTCACCGCTCACATCCCTCTGTGTACGATCCTCGGGCCCTCACTAGTCACCGCTCACCCCCACTGTCTGTGAGCATTAGTGTTCCTGGTCTGTACAGGGACTGCAGAGATAGCCACAGAGTAATCAGAGCGTGACAACAAGCGTCTTCTAGCCAGGCCTCGTAGTGTTCCCTCTCTTACGTAAGGAGCACGATGACACCGCTGGGAGACACACATCTGCTCATGACACGGCTGCACAGAGGAGTCGAAGGCGCTCGGAGCATCTGAAGGAGCTGCCTCCATGCATTAAGAGCCTTGGCAGGAGCAGGTCTTTCATAACACACAGACACATATGGAGGGAGAGCTTGGCTGTTCTGACAGAATAAACAACCAAGAGTTCAGGGTCAGTTTAAGAGCCTTAACCTTCCCCGGCAAATTGTCACTCACGGACATTAACAGGTCTCATTTATACTAAGCACAATGTTAAGTATGAAAAAGTTAAATAATGAACAGGACAAATAGCACATCTTATTGTTTGTACAGCAGTTGTTTACTGGACTACTCACAACTGATCAATAAAAGATGTACAGTTACATTACATTTAGCAGACGCTCTTATCCAGAGCGACTTACAGTCAGTACAGGGACATTCCCCTCGAGGCAAGTAGGGTGAAGTGCCTTGCCCAAGGACACAACGTCATTTTGCACAGCCAATCGAACCGGTAACCTTCAGATTACGAGTCCGACTCCCTAACCGCTCAGCCACCTGACTCCCTACAGTTCCACCAGGGGAAGCTTCCAGAAGTCCCACATCAAGCTGGAGCAGAATGAGGAGCATTTAGCAGCATCTCGTTCCTGCCAGCAACCCAATGAAAGCTTCAACTACACAGTCATTTGTTACCAGATGGCAATTTACTCTCAGAGGTCGGCGTCCAAATTCGATTCTCTCCTCTGAAGTCGGCTAATCACTTTACGATCCCCTCAGAGGCAAACAGCGTTGCCTTCCAATTAAGCATCCGTTTGAAAATGTCTCAATGACCTCCGTTTTTTAAAAAGCATTTCCCTTAATCCACTCGAAAACCCTAATTGACTCGCTGCTCTCTGGGAGATACCAAAATGAAGGGACACCAGTAATGTTAATCACCAAACTGACGGTGCTCTAAATGTTTTATGTTTTCTGATCAGCGTGAATTCTAGGAGGGACAGGTCACTGTAAGGATAGTCGACTGTAGTCAGTGCCTTGGTCTGGGCAAAGAGGAACATGGCTTCCTCAGCCTATGATTCCATGTTAGCTCATTCATGACAGTGCTGCGGAAATGCCGTCTTCAGGAGCTTTGAAGCCAGTTTGTGTTTCTGCTGTTGACATCCAGTTTAAAGGGAGGATGGGAGAACTCTTCACTCCGGACGGGAGGATTCAGAGCTCAGGAGACACCTAGAACACTTGCATGGCCTGACACAAACAGTAAGCCTTCTCCCCTGAGGGTCTGGGTTAGCTGGGAGAGAGAGACAGAGAGAGACACAGAGAGAGAGAAAGAGAGAGAGAGAGAGAGAGAGAGACAGAGAGAGAGAGACAGAGAGAGAGAGACAGAGACAGAGAGAGAGAGAGACAGTGACACAGAGAGAGAGAGAGAGAGAGAGAGAGAGAGAGAGAGAGAGAGAGAGACAGAGACAGAGACAGAGACAGAGACAGACAGAGAGAGAGAGAGAGAGAGAGAGAGACAGAGAGACAGAGAGAGAGAGAGAGAGAGAGAGAGAGAGAGAGAGAGAGACAGAGACAGAGACAGAGACACAGAGACACAGAGACACAGAGACACAGAGACACAGAGACACAGAGAGAGAGAGAGAGAGAGAGAGAGAGAGAGAGAGAGAGAGAGAGAGAGAGAGAGAGAGAGAGAGAGAGAGAGACAGAGAGAGAGACCGAGAGAGACAGAGACACAGAGAGAGAGAGAGAGAGAGAGAGAGAGAGAGAGCGAGAGAGAGAGAGGGTAGGTGGAGTACAAGGCAGGGCTGTTTCAGGATGGGGATGACAGCCGTCGTACCACAGTCCTGTGTTTAACCAGGTGCTAATGAAGTGAGTGACCCGTTCCATCCTTGCTTCTTTAAGACGCCTCTATAGGAGAAGACCCATTCAACTCCTGACAAAAGGAATCAGAACGAGATGGATTTGATTGTGCCTAATCGGTGAAACAGTGAGCTGGAAAATGGATTCATCAACCGCCCCTGCGCCTCGGTCCATCTCACGCCGAGGCAGTGGAACAACCGAACAATGCCCCTCCTCTCAACGGGCAACGCAGTTGCAACCATTCTACTATCTTGTTGTCCCTCTATCCCCATTGTGATACTGAAGCCATTACCAGAGGTCCAACAAAGTGGTCATAATGAACACTTCACCACACTACGAACTCGCCACATCAGCGGCTATTATCCCAGGTCTCCGGGGACATGCGCCGTTTACGGTCCTGAAAGGGGCCCCACACACCTGATGACACATTGTAGCGCAGTTCACACAAACAGCGGTGTTTTAAATGGACGTATATTCAAGATGATGTTTTCAGGTTCACAAACAGGTCACATCTACGCAGAAATAAGGAAACAAGGCACGCGTGTGAAAATGTGCGAAACCGCCGTCGCTCATGTGTGCTTAGCGTGTGCTTGGCGTGTGCGGTGGGTGTGCTTGGCGTGTGCGTGGCGTGTGCGGTGGGTGTGCGGTGGGTGTGCTTGGCGTGTGCTTGGCGTGTGCTTGGCGTGTGCTTGGCGTGTGCGGTGGGTGTGCTTGGCGCATGCGGTGGGTGTGCTTGGTGTGTGCGTGGCGTGTGCTTGGCGTGTGCTTGGCGTGTGCGTGGCGTGTGCGGTGGGTGTGCGGTGGGGGCTTGATGTGACGCGATGTGACAGGTTAACAGAGCAATGCGGATGACCTGACAAACCTAGTAACCACGGCATCAGAGGAGACATCCTGAATCCCCCCCCGGTCAGAACACCTGCAGTGGGCAGTCACTAGGATCAGGGAGACCGTCACTCAAGCTCAGGGAGAGATCTACAGAGCCGACTCACAGAGAAGGGGTTGGGTTCAACTTCAGGGAACAGGACCACAACCCGACCATGAAACCATTCAACCGACCAGAAGTGATTTCGTAGCCTAGGAATCAGTCTGACAGTGAGTTTAGGATCATTAGTGAAGATAGTTGCGATGTAGGGTTGGCTGTGATAGCTTTAAAGACTGCTTGTTGCCACAACAAGATCAACAGGATTAAGCCTCCATTCAAGATTCATGTAGGTAGTCACTGCAGCGTGAAGCTGATCCCTGTCAACACATGCTTACAAACATCTCTCAGACCAAGCATGAGCTAATACAAAGCCCTAGTCAGAGGCTGTACTGTCTGTCTGAGTGCATTGAGCAAAACTAATCAAATAATCATTGTCTTGTGATTCCATCAAAGCAGTAGGATTAAGGGATTAGGGTCAGAATCAAGTGGATTTCCCTGTGGTAAATGACAGGTACTAAAAGCATACAAAGGAAATAAAGAATCTGCTCTGAGGTGAAGGGCGTGATCCAACAGTGTTATTTCTTATGGGAATTACAGATTAACTATTAATTACTGTAATCATAGAGTTAGCTCTACAACTTGTAGCTCCGCAAGACAATTCTTTAACCCTGTAAAACCGGGTTGTAAAATTACAACGTCACTTTTAGCTCTCCAAAAAAGACATTTGCAATTTTTGGGACCACATTTACATAGCCAATGGGTCATATTGTCTTGCTTTGCAGTGTCATTGATAAATGTGGTCTATCAAAAAATAAATAATTAGCAAATGTGTTTTTTGAGAGCTAAAGGTGACATTGTAATTTTACAACCACGCGTCTTACAGGGTTAAGCATACAGAAAGATGCTGAATACTACTTTTTTCCAAAAGGATTGAGGACATTATACCACTGGGTTGTCAACCTTCTTTCCCTCCATTAAACAGATATAAAAAATGCAGCGTGAAACAAATTGTAGCAAATTAGTGTCTGTGAAAATTAGCTCAAAGGAGACCCCAGTATTACCAAGTGTTGTGTCTGAGTTTACCTCCATGCTGTCTCTAACATCTGCCTTGTCATGCAGTTCTGCTGTCACTCTACAATCAGCATCAGACACCCTCTCATGCAGCTCACAAACAGAGGCTCTGGAACGGTCTGTGACAACAGATGCGTTCACACTCTGTTCCTCTGGGAGGGTGCGGAGTCTCATTCTCTATGTCACACTGCACACACCACACACACACACACAGGCACAAGTACATCTCACACACACACTTATACACACATACATCACACATACACTCCCAATCTCATATCTTTGAATTCAAGAATATATTCACATACAGTACAGCCACATGATTACTGTGTTATTATGATTACAATCTCCCTATTGGTCAAGAATGTGCACACCTGACTGTACACTCTGGATATTGTGATATTGTGATGTGAGTTGTAAGCTCTATGTTGTAGTCACGGCCTTGGGTTCAAGGAAAGTTCTAGTACATGCCCAGCTCATTTTCAAACGGCTGCTCTATCTTCCATGCTTGAGCAAGTCTTGCACTCTGGGCATCGTTGTGCATGGGTGCACACTTGTTTGTTGAATAATTCACCCCTGATTACATAATTTCATAACACACAAACTGCCTGCTGTCAAGACATTTCCAACCAAGTCCATACCCACATCTGACTGGCAGACTTCCAGTGACTCGGAAAACAATCGGGGGAAGCCCCTCTTCAGAACTAGAATTCAATTCAAGAGTGTAAAAGTGATCATCAATCACTAATAACGCTTAACAAAAACCTCTCCAACCGAATGTATTTATCTTTGTTAATTTTCTAGCACAATCCTCCCTCTCCTAACTTTTCACTACATTTCTCTATCATTTCTCTATCTCCCATTTTCTCTGTGTTCGTTCACGTTCTCGTCTCGTATGACACCAACATCTGTTTAGGCTGGACTCACCTGAGGAGGTTAGCCGCGTCCCATGTGTGTGTCGACTAGCGCTGGCTCTCCACTGGTCCGGCTCTGGTTCTTCTCCCAGCACGTGTTCCCCCCTCCAGCCCAGGCATCCACCTTCCCCCTGCTCTCCAGCTCACTAACTGGCCACAACACCAGATATCTGCACCAGTGATCAGAGTGTCCTGCCGCCCTGCCGTCCTGCTGCCTGCCTTCCTCCCTCTGAGAGAGTCGCAGAGAGAGAGAGAGAGAGTAGCAGAGAGAGCAGCAGAGAGAGACTGGAGTCTGCCTGAGCCCAGCGGAGGGGCAGCCCAGCCCAGGGCTGACTTCCCCCCACGCAGCAGTTGCTAGGCGATTACTTTACTCCAGTCGTCAGGCACTCGTGAGTGCGCCCCGCTCGCCATCGCTCGCTCGCGCAGCTCCGCTGTTCAGACACACAGACGTGGAAATGGCCAAGTTGTGTGGTACAGTCCCAAAAGGCACGGGCGGAGGCGAGGGCACTCAATTATTTAAACCATTAAGTGGTGTTCATCATGAACAAACAGATGTGTGCTGTAAGTGCACTCCAGACCATAAAAAAAAGACTTTGTCTAAATAACTGGAAATATAAAATATAAAAATAACTGGATTTCAGGGAATAAGCACCACAGAAGAGCAGTCAAATGAGTCCCTCAAACAACAACCGGGAAAAATGAAAACCACTAAATGACGGAAAAGTCCAGAGTTTTTTTGTTGTTGCATTTTGATCTGAACCAAAGACACCTTCCCTTCAAGCCACTTTCTCTGTCTCTTCAGGTTCTCCATGCCTGTCATCCCTCCCGCGGACAGACAGAGGGCAGGGCGAGAGTTCAGTCTTGAATCCTGCATCACCGCTTTTCTGGGGGGAGAGTTCTAGCATTAGAATGCACAGAACATTCCGTGCCCATGCCTCAGCCACTGTGTTCCTCCTCCTCCACCAAGGAGCAGATGGAATCTTATTTTCGACCTTGCCGTTGATCAAAGCAGCACGGCCTTGTTGCATGCAGACCTAAGGGCCCTCTCTACAGAAACACAACACACTCCACTTGGTTCATTGTTACCTAATGATGTCTGAGGACCACCCACTGCAACACTAGAAACGAGTGACGTAACCAACACCATCAGCGAAGGAGCGTGAGGACAACATGGTTGGGTTAGACTTTTGTGGGGACTCCCTCCCCCTACAGTAACAAGAACAAGGGTCAATAGATGGCCAGCTTGCCCAGGGGTTGGGATAGTAGCGACAACGTTACATAACTGCTCAACTGCAGCGAGAGAGAGAGAGAGAGAGAGAGAGAGAGAGAGAGAGAGAGAGAGAGAGAGAGAGAGAGAGAGAGACAGACAGATGGGGTAACATTGTGAGACGTAGATAGACCGAGAGACAGAGAGGGTGAGAGAGGTGGAGGAGGGTGAGAGAGGGTGGAGGAGGGTGAGAGAGGTGGAGGAGGGCGAGAGAGGTGGAGGAGGGTGAGAGAGGTGGAGGAGGGTGAGAGAGGTGGAGGAGGGTGAGGAGGGTGAGAGAGGTGGAGGAGGGTGAGAGGCAGCAGGTGCCGAGGTGTGTGTCAGGAGATCCTCCCTGCTAGATCTGCACACCTCCTCCCCAGCCTCCCTCAACCCAAGCTACCCCTCCCTGCTGCATCGAGGGGGAACACATTCGGCATTTCAATCACATGATCACATGCTCGTCTTTCGCTCGTCAACAAACAGTCTACCCTTCCGTGGGTCAGGCCTCAAGCCTGACTTCTGCAATTAGTTTCACACAGATTTGGACTCAAGGACTCTTAGATGCTTGATGAAGCCTGAGCATATGATTGGCTGAACAGCCACGAGACACTTCTTCAAAGACAAAGAACAAGGAAGAACCAGACCCTGCGTTCACAGTCTTGTACGCTTTGACAGTGACAAGGGATTGGCTAAGGTCTGGTTTCATCCAAATGTTCCAACACGTACGCTCAATAGTTGAGCGTAAGATCTTTCTGAAACATCTCAAATGTTTTCAATGAATTCTCTCAGTGTCTTGCAGTGGCACTCTATGCATGGGAACTACTTAAAGCCGCAGCACATCCACTGAAAGCAAAACACGCAAACAAGAAAGCAGATCTGCTAAGTGCCAGCTGCTGTCACGTTAGCTGATGTCCCCACTGTACATCATCCTCTGAAAGGAGTGTTAGCATGCAATGAGTGTGTGAGAGAGTAAAATGAGCTGGCTTGAGCTTACAGATGACGCAATGCATCTCTGTGACCCCTTATCTTTGTATCTGACAGACCCATCAGAAAAGGAAAGCGGAGGAGAAAAGGAGAGGATTCAAAGACCTTTTCAAAGTGTCCCCCAGAAGAAGAAGGAAATACAAGTCATCTTCACAGACTCTGCCTTCACCCTGAGGCATCTCAAGGATGGCATGAATTGGGTGCTTCTGAAACGATGAGATGGAAAATCTCGGCAAACGGAAATCGGAATTCATTTCTCTTACAGGTTGAAAATCCAGCTGCCCAACATTAGTGTTGTGTAACACACTGTGTCTGTCAGGAGCTATAAGGAGACAAACACAAGTGCTGTTGATACAATCATCTCCACGCTCCTTCTCTGTGTACATCTGCTGAACTCTGGAAAGGACTAGGGTTTGGCTATGACCCTTGGACATAGAAAGAGTGAACACAGACAGTCCCCCTGTTCGACAGTGTCCTGACCGCCCCTCCCTTCCCTTCAACCCTCCTCTCCCTTCCCTTCAACCCTTCCCTTCCCTCCACCCTCCCTCCCCTCCCCCCCCACCCCCCTCCCCTGCCCCCACCCCCCTCCGCTCCTGCCCCCCCCCCCCCCCCCCCCCCCCAGGGCACACTGTGTCTCTGCCACTTCCTGTTAGTCATCTCTCCGTGCTGACTCCACCACACCCCCCAGCCTGGCGGTGAAGTGACCACCGCACGCCCCCTCCTCCCCCCCTATAGGGCCTCCGTCCTGGGCTCGCCTCGCCTGCTGGACTCGCACGCAAACATGGCCAGTGGGCATGCCTTCATGTGCATGCACCAAGTCCTGTTATGCTCTCATGAGTCCTTATATCAATTCAATGTTTCAAAATGTGTATTTATAGCTTGCATAAGCTGTGACTCTTTGTTTTCTCACATTTGTGTTTATTCATTGTAGGTTTAGATCATGTATTATAGGTTTATATAGGCCACTAGGGTTTGCCACTTTGTCAAGCAGAGCAGGAGAGAGAGAGAGACAGAGAATTTAGGCGACTAAGCATGAATCACAAACTGTTTCAATTGCAGTGCCCAAACGGAAGCCGGGAACAAAATAAAGAGTGAACTGATGAGCAGGTCATCTGGGCGTGTGTGTCCAGTGAGCCCAGCCCACGCCTGCTCTGCTAAACAAACCAACACACACTGTGGCTCCCTCCCCTAACCACCACGCACATGTGCAGAGCACCGGGAAGGCTTGACAGAGCAGGCTGCTGCTGTTTATGTTGAACCTCAGTCAAGAACATATTGATGTTTCGGTGACGACCACACTGTGATCACAAAACAATTGGAGTCCTCCTCACGTCGGCACCGACAGATGAAATGCTTTGTGGTAAAGGCTTTGCCTGCTGTTTACCAAACTGGAGAATAAGGGGCATCTATCAACATCTTCAAATGAGCTCTTTGAAACCAAAACAAAATACACAACGACACAAGCACCAAAGCACATCATCTATTCTGGATATTTAGTTCACGATGCTATGAAATCCAATCGCTAAAACGGGATGCGAGGTGTATTCTGACTGAGTAACATGTCGGCCATGAAGACAGAATAATGCGCTGGTGATTTCAGGCTGTGCTGTGTTCAGTCTGGCTGCTCTCTGTAGGAGTGACTGCCTGGCCGCGGGGCCCTGAGCAGAGGGAGGGGCCCTGAGCAGAGGGAGGGGCCCTGAGCAGAGGGAGATCTGTGTTGTCACTTCCTCCTCCATGTCACTTCCTCCTCCATGTCACTTCCTCCTCCATGTCACCTCCTCCTTCATGTCACCTCCCTTTTGTCACCTTCTCCTTCATGTCACTTCCTCCTTCATGTCACTTCCTCCTCCATGTCACCTTCTCCTCCATGTCACCTCCTCCTCCATGTCACTTCCTCTTTCATGTCACCTTCTCCTTCATGTCACTTCCTCCTCCATGTCACCTCCTCCTCCATGTCACCTCCTCCTCCATGTCAGTTCCTAACCCTTGTCACCTCCTTTTCTACCTGTCAACTTTGCAGGAAAAGCGTATTTCTTTAGAAGTCATAATCTTTGTTTGTTTGTTGCCAAGAAGATTACTGTAGAAGAGAGGGAATAGGGGAAGTTTACAATTCAATTGGATTTAATTGGAAAAACACATAAAGCAAGTTGTGTGTAGAAAAGGATTTGTCAACAAGTAATCTATTAAATATCTGTGTGAGAAATACTGAACTTTCCTCTTTTCGTCTGACTAAGCAGACGTAGAGGGCTCCATGCCTGATCCTGGAACAGGACACCACAACAACCTGCTCCAATCTTTCTGCATTGCGGCAGGGCTGACAGAAATGAATAGCCATCTCTGTGTGGATAACTATCCACGCTTCGCAGGTAAGAAGTGCTGGACATTGCTATAAAAATATGATGGATGTTTTGAGAACTCTCAAGAGGGAACTCAGTGAGTTACATTATGTGCTCCATGTATTTTCAAGAGGTTCATGGCATAAGGTCCATTTCTAGGTCACAAATGAGACGTGCTTAGCTCAACAAAATGTGTGTAATGCCTGTCAACAAACAGTTTCTGGGAATTCCCTCTTGATAGTTTGTTGGTCATGAGTGTGGCAATGTCAGCACCCCTGAAAACACAACCATGGTGGAGTGATGTTGAGGCTGAACTAAATGGATGTCATGGGAGAGATTGCTGTCAGACGTAAACTCTATCGACAGCAATTACAGTGGGTGTTCAGCAGAGAGCTGAAGTCAGGGCAGTCAGGGTGTTGTGTCCAATACCCTGACTGCATTACTGATGAAGATGGAAACAGATTGGAGAGACTGTTGTTGGTTGGAAGATGGAAACGATTCTCATCTCAAATTAAACATACTCCGGAAAAGACATACAAACATGTCTTCTTATTTTTAGAGCATTTGAATAGTCAGAATATCAAAAGGACATTTTCTTGTTTTAACCAAATTTGAGAAAATAAAATGTACTCTGCTGTCACGGTAATCAGGTTGCAATGACAACGTACTCCAGATCACCGCAAATCATTTATAAAATAAACCAGAAAAGTCTGTCCTGTGACTCCCCACAAAAGAGATCCAAACAGGAGACGATTCCCAATGAAGCTAAAAGTCCCTCCATTGCGGGTCACTCATTACATAACCTCCATTCTGGCACCATAGAACTAAGTGCGACCACGGGCAGAAAGGGTACTTTGAAGGAACTACAAAAATCATGTTTCATCAGCGATGCCGTGAGCCTGCCAGTCCATCCCCCCTCTAATAGGACCGTCACCTCAGGCAGACCTTTAACAAAGTGAGTGTGTCCCCTGGGTAGGATCATATCCTCAGCCCAACTCCTCATCCAGACAGAGCTCAGGTTATCAGGTTATCCTCAGCCCAACTCCTCATCCAGAGTTCAGGTTATCAGATTATCCTCAGCTCAACCACCCCCAGACAGAGCTCAGGTTATCCTCAGCTCAACCACCTCCAGCAGAGCTCAGGTTATCCTCAGCTCAACCACCTCCAGCAGAGCTCAGGTTATCAGGTTATCCTCAGCTCAACCACCTCCAGACAGAGCTCAGGTTATCAGGTTATCCTCAGCTCAACCACCTCCAGACAGAGCTCAGGTTATCAGGTTATCCTCAGCTCAACCACCTCCAGACAGAGCTCAGGTTCCAGTCACTGTGAGGAGGCAGACCGGGGGCATAGAGCACAGTGTTTCCTCTATGTTGATTTTGCGGCCCGCCACGGCTACATTTCTGCCGCCACGGTATCAGAAATAGGGCTGTACAAAAGGCAGTGATTGTTAGAGTGCATGTCGGAGAATAGCACGGACAAACGCTTCACACCACCTAAGTGGTGTAGCCTAACTTTATTGCTTTAGGGGAAATAGGACGAAAATACGTGCAATATTACATTACCTATTAGACTATTACATTAACCTGCTCCGAAATATAGGGTTAGAACTTTGTTTCGACGAAAACGTTGTTTTCGACTGCTAAAACAAATCCTAGAGGAAACCCTGGAGCATGCAGCTCAGAGCTTCACCTGCCCCTGCGCTCCCCAGAGGAAAAGTACTGGTCTGTCATCCAAGGAGGGGAGCAGAAGAATGGCAGGGAGGAGGAGAGGAAAGGTGAGAGGAGAGAAGAAAAAGAGGAAGGGCATAGAAGAGAAGAAGAGAACAGAGGAGTGGAAAGGAAAGGACAAGAGGGGCCACTAGAGTGTGTGATACACACAAGTCACGTCCCTGTGTTCCTGCTGGGGGGGGGGGTGGATATAACAGTCTCCCCTGCTGCTAACACCAGCCCTTCCTCCCTCGTCTCCTCTTCATTTCTCCTCTCTCCCTTTATCCTCCTCTCCTCATCCTCTCTCCCTTTATCCTCCTCCTCTCTCCTCTCTCCCTCCTCTCTCCCTTTATCCTCCTCTCCTCATCCTCTCTCCTTTTGTCCTCTCTCCTCTCCTCCTCCTCCTCCTCCTCCTCCTCCTCCTCCTCCTCCTCCTCCTCCTCTCCTCCTCCTCCTCTCTCCTCTCTCCCTTCCTCTCTCCTCCCCTTGGTCTCTTGTTCCCAAGGGTGGAGATGTGCATGACTCTAACATGGTACAAAATATATTCTTCTATAACAATAAATATTATCAGGTCTATCTGTATTATGTATATTAGCATTATAGATCTGAATATACTCAAATATTCAGACGGCTATGGTCGTCTTTGACTTAGATACACGTCTAAGCTGATTGTCTGAAACACAACACCCCCCTCTACTGGTGACAGGCGAGACATGATCATTTAGCTTACGGAAACACATCAAAAACTGTTTCATAGCAAAAACACTATTATAAGTTTCCAAAGAAAAATGGTTAGAGTTCAATCACAGAAGACCCATACCTGGTTGTTGACATGAACCTGTTATGGCCCATACTTTATCCATACAAAACGCTTCAAGTCCAATCCTCAGGTGATGTTCCAAACCACTGATTTAGACACACTTCTAAAAGAACTTAACCAAAAACCAACCATCTAACAGACCAATCCACCCGGATGGCAGTTTACAAAGAGAAAAGGTAGACGCAGCAATTGTCAAACACTACTGTGCTCATTTTCAAGTATGTTCCTGGGTGCCGGAATACAGGTGCCTCCCGTCCCCCACAGCACATCTCTGTCTGAGGTGAGTCATGAGCCGTGCGCGTTAAAAGCCTTCACACCGCTAACGGGAACAGCGAGAGGAATCCAAGAGGCGCTCACCTCCCACAGCAGCCTGAAGTCCCTCTGGTCGATGCGTAGGAGCTCGCTGACCTCCCTGGTCACGATGGTGGCGTGGCGAGGGGTGTTGTCCAGGATGGACTCCCCGAACGCCGTCCCGATCCCCAGGGTGCAGATGGTGACAGCATCCTACAGGAGGCGCGCGCACACACACACACACACACACACACATACGCACACACACACACACACACACACACACATACACACACACACATCTCAGCCTGGATGGTTCCTCTCTGTTTTTAAGATGAGGTGGTGACGAGGGAGGGGGGAGGGGAGGGAGGAGGGGGGAGGGAGGGGTGTGTGGGCGGTGTGCTCTGCTAATCAAATGTGTTTATTCTCTTAAAAATGTGCCACAGCAAGAGGCGCTTCGTAAGTGTTGCGTCACGCACTGATCGTTCCTAAAGGTGGGGCGCAATCTGAGAGCTCTGAGCACTCGTATTAGAGAGAGAGTCTCGGTGAATCACTCCAATCAGAGCTAAGACCAGAACGAAGGCTGGAGGGACGCGGCCCCGCGCTCACAGTTAGTGGTGGGGACAGTTTATGGGAGTTCACCGTCCTCAATGTCACCAAGGTTACCAATCTCAGGAACAATTCACCCAGGAGTAGAGTGCCCTTCACAGTCTCTCCTGCACATGGGCACAACCTTTACCGAGTAGGTTCTCTTTATTTCTTTATTTATTTTTAAACATGAAGATACTTTTTTTGGGCACGTTATTTCTTTTGCTAGTGACAGTTAGGCAGAGACAGGAAGAGCAGGGAGAGGATGACATGTAGGAGACGGTGGCCACGGGCTGGAGTCGAACCCGGGACCGTGCAGCGAGGCCTGAACCCATGCAGCTCACACTCTACCAGATGAACCCGTAGGCTCTCTTTAAATAACGTTATAATAAATGATATTATATATAATAATAATAAATATGAATATTAATCCACAATAAATGTCTACACATAAATCAGGAAAAATATTGGTTTTTTTTGTAAGGACTGAATCTGAAAGATGGATGCAATGTAATAAGTGAGTCATATATTTTGTGTGGACCAAGCAGCACAGTATGGGCTGGGTGATTTACATGCCACAGAAGAGTAATAACACAAGAGGGGGGGGGTCCATTTCAATCTTCAACATCATTACTTTTCAATGAAACCGACTTGATAAAGAGTAGATCGTTTCCTGGCTACAGTGATGTCATCCTGCAGGCGGTCCAGCTCACCTGGTGATTGGCTGTCTCAGACACTTTGACATCCAGAGAGCCAGAGAGCACAGCATACCAGCTCGTCCCAATGTCTCCTTGACGATACACTGGAAAACAACATACCTATATATACCGTATATATGTATATAGCATGCTATATTTCACCATAATAGCACTAACCGGGGATGCACTGATTTAGAAACTCATTTCTGATAACCATGACCAATATTGAACCTCAAGCCAGTTTGGGACTTACAGGTGATGCCCTTCTCCAGACAGTCATAGAATCCACACAGGCAGATCTGGTGTAGGAGGCTGGGCTGGAACCTCCCAAAGGCCTTCACCTTCTTCAGCCGAGCCAGGATGATGTCCACGTCCTCACCAGAGCGCTCAGCAGGCCTGCAGGGACAACAGGAACCAGGTCATTCAGCTTGTATTCCCACTGCAAGATGACTTCCAAACGGAACACCCAGTAGCTGTAGGTATTTAAAACACGCCATTGGTAGAAACATCCGTGTCCAATTCTGAAAGTATTTGTGCTTTCTGTCTGTCTGTAGAATCTCTGCTGAGTTCGAGAGGAGCTCCAACATCTGGTCCCTGCACACATTCAGCCCCACG